>OU383780.1:0-203748 GCA_910950805.1 Acrocephalus scirpaceus scirpaceus
GAGCCCTCCCTTCCTGGGAGCAAGATCCTTCCCTTACCTGCTGTAAGATTTATGGGCATGTAGGTCAGTCCAGGGGTTGCAGCAGCAGCAGCTCTGTAGGGGTGAACTGCCTGACTGTCATCACAGCTCACACATACCCTTTGCAGGAAGGGCAATGGGGCTGTATGGGAGACCCAAGAATTCATCATTTGAGGCATGGTTGCCCACACAGCAACAACTGCTTGCTCTCCTGAGGAGTCCCTGGAACCCCTTGGGGCAATTCCCAGAGTCCTGCCTTGGAAGGATGGACCATAGAGCCTTCCCTGCCTAGGCTGTAAGAAAGTCCTTCCCCATGGTGCTTTGCACAGTGTGCTCTGCCCTGGTCTCTTCTCTCCCCCTGTCCCTGGTTCTTGTGGTTTCTCCTTTCCCTGCTTTCCTGTTGGTGCTGCTATGCCAGGTGTCCGACCCCATCCCCTCTGTAGGTCACTGACCCCTGCCCTGCTCTTGTACCACCCGCATGCCCTTAGATCATTGGTTCCTGACCCCTAGTTCAACCTGTGCACAGCACATGGCCAGGTCCTTTTGTCCCTGATCCCTTTGGTGTGCTGGAATAAACCTCGCTGGAATTTATCATACAAAAAGGCCCTTTTTGCCTCTCCTTGCCAAGCCTAGCAATGGCAGGTGTGATGTGTGAGCTTGACTGCTTTGCCTGAATCATCCCCAAGTGGCTTTTCCACAGGAGATGCTTATGGGTAGCAGCTCCACCATCTAAGAAGCACACTGCTACAGATCTTTGCCTGGGCTCCAGCTCTGCAAAAATTCAGCTCACCCCCTACCATCTCTAAGCCCACCCCAGAATCAATATCCCAGCCCAACAATCCTTTTCAGCTCCAGCCCTCCAATCCCTGCTCCATAGTCACTATGCCAGCCCTTCCATCATTTCACCAGGCATCTCTCAGTCCCTTTCTCAGCTCTACAGTTTCTTTTCCATTTTCACTCACAATCCCAGCCCCAGTCAATATCCCTGCGCCAGTGATTTAGCCCCAGCCCTGCAGTGGTTATCCCAGCCCCAGGCAATATCCTCACATTACTGGGATTTCAGCAGCTATCTTACAGTCCCCTTATGAGCTCTATGCACCCTGTTCCATTTTCAGTTGCAAGACCCAGCCCAACATCAATATCACAGACCTACACTGATTTCAGCATACAAATCCTACAGTCTTTATGCAGCCCTAGAGTTTCTATGCTATTTGCAGTCTCTATCCCACCCCTCTGGTGATTTGAGCTCGAGCCCTAGAGTGCCCTTCCCAGTCCCAGTGAATTCAGCTGTTCACCCACAAGCTTTATTTCACAGCCAGGTCTACTCTTCTGTCTCCAGATGCACGTTTCTCCAACTCTGGCAGCTGAATCTTCTCCAGCTTCAAAGGGCAGCATCTTGGTCTTGGCTTCTGCTCTGCAGCAAACCTTCAGCACCCACCCTACAAGCTCCAAGCCCACCCTGCAGTGAATTTCCCAGCCCCACAGTGATTCCAGCTCCAGCCTGACTGTGGCTATCAGAGACCCAGGCAATATCCCAGCATTGCCAGGACTTCAGGCGCACCCTTAGAGCAATGCCTTTTCAGCACTGCACCCGCAGTTTCCTTATTGACCACAACATCCCACCCTAAAGTCAATAGCACAGGCCTACAATGATTGCAGCACACGAATTCTACAGTCTCTATGTCCGCCCTACAGTTTCTATGCCACCCTAAAAGTGATTTGAGTTGCAGCTCCAGACTGCCCTTCCCAGCCCCAGTGATTGCAGCTCAAGCCCCAGAGTCCCCATCCTATTTGCAGTGAATTCAGCTGTTCACCCACAAGCTTTATTTCACAGCCAGGTCTACTCTTCTGTCTCCAGATGCACGTTTCTCCAACTCTGGCAGCTGAATCTTCTCCAGCTTCAAAGGGCAGCATCTTGGTCTTGGCTTCTGCTCTGCAGCAAACCTTCAGCACCCACCCTACAATCTCTAAGCCCACCCTGCAGTGAATTTCCCAGCCCCACAGTGATTCCAGCTCCAGCCCTACTGTGGCTAGCACAGACCCAGGCAATATCCCAGCATTGCCAGCATTTCAGGCGCACTTACAGCAATCCCTTTTCAGCCCTGCACCCCCAGTTTCCTTATTGGCCACAACTTCCCGTCCTAAGGTCAATATCACAGGCCTACAATGATTCCAGCACACGAATTCTACAGTCTCTATGTCCAACCTAGAGTTTGTATCCCACACTTTAACTGATTTGAGTTCCAGCCCGAGTCCCCTTCCCAGCCCCAGTGATTGCAGCTCAAGCCCCAGAGTCCCCACCCTATTTGCAGTGAATTCAGCTCTATGCACCCACAGGCTTTATTTTACAGCCACCTCTGTTCTTCTGTCTCCAGATGCACGTTTCTCCGACTCTGGCAGCTGAATCTTCTCCAGCTTCAACGGGCAGCATCTTGGTCTTGGCTTCAGCTCTGCAGCAACCCTTCAGCACCCACCCTACAAGCTCCAAGCCCACCCTGCAGTGAATATCCCAGCCCCACAGTGATTCCAGCTCCAGCCCTACTGTGGCTAGCACAGACCCAGGCAATATCCCAGCATTGCCAGGACTTCAGGCGCACCCTTAGAGCAATGCCTTTTCAGCACTGCACAACATCCCACCCTAAAGTCAATAGCACAGGCCTACAATGATTGCAGCACACGAATTCTACAGTCTCTATGTCCGCCCTACAGTTTCTATGCCACCCTAAAAGTGATTTGAGTTGCAGCTCCAGACTGCCCTTCCCAGCCCCAGTGATTGCAGCTCAAGCCCCAGAGTCCCCATCCTATTTGCAGTGAATTCAGCTGTTCACCCACAAGCTTTATTTCACAGCCAGGTCTACTCTTCTGTCTCCAGAGGCACGTTTCTCCAACTCTGGCAGCTGAATCTTCTCCAGCTTCAAAGGGCAGCATCTTGGTCTTGGCTTCAGCTCTGCAGCAACCCTTCAGCACCCACCCTACAAGCTCCAAGCCCACCCTGCAGTGAATTTCCGAGCCCCAGAGTGATTCCAGCTCCAGCCCGACTGTGGCTATCAGAGACCCAGGCAATATCCCAGCATTGCCAGCATTACAGGCGCACCCTTAGAGCAATCCCTTTTCAGCACTGCACCCCCAGTTTCATTATTGACCACAGCTTCCCACCCAAAAATCAGTATCACAGCCCTACTGTGATCTCAGCACACAAATCCTACAGTCTCTATGTCCACCCTAGAGTTTCTATCCCACCCTCAAAGGGTTTTGAGTTCCCACCCCAGAGTCCCCTTCCCAGCCCCAGTGATTGCAGCTCAAGCCCCAGAGTCCCCATCCTAATTTGCAGTGAATTCAGCTCTATGCACCCACAGGCTTTATTTTACAGCCACCTCTGTTCTTCTGTCTCCAGATGCACGTTTCTCCGACTCTGGCAGCTGTATCTTCTCCAGCTTCAACGGGCAGCATCTTGGTCTTGGCTTCAGCTCTGCAGCAACCCTTCAGCACCCACCCTACAAGCTCCAAGCCCACCCCGCAGTGAATATCCCAGCCCCACGGTGATTTTGGCTTCAGCCCTGAAGTGCCTACCACAGTTCCAGGCAATATCCCTGCAATGCTGGGATTTCAGGCATAACCTTACAGCAAAGCCTTTTCAGCTCTATGCACCCTGTTCCATTTTCACTCACCACATCCCACCCGACAAACAGAATCACAGGCCTACAGCAATTTCAGCACACGAGTCCTACAGTCTCTGTGCCGTTGGCAGTCTCTATCCCAGCCCGAGAGTTATTGCAGCTCAAGCCCTGGAGTGCCCTTCCCTCCCAGCCCCAGTGAATTCAGCTCTCGCCCACAAGCTTTATTCCACTGCCAGATCAGTTTCTGTAGCTCCACTTCCTCTTTTCTCCCAGTCTTCTTGCTTTAGCTGCTCCAGGGACTTTTTGTCTCCAGTTGTGAGATTTCAGCTCCAGCTCTAGAAACGCCATTGGTACCCCAATCCCAGTAAACTTTATTCCATTTCCAGCCCCTTGGTTTTTGTACCATTTCACGGTCGCTTGTCAGGTGTACAGTCACTATCCCCTTTGAATAGCGATTGCAGTTACAGCACTGCAGTCCCCATTCTGACCCCAGTGAATTCAGCTCTTGCCCCAGCCACAAAAGCTTTATTTCACTGCAGCTCTTCTCTTTCTCTTCTGTCTCCACATCTTCCCAGCCGTGGCACATAACGCTGCTCTTGGTTGTCAGGGTAGGATTTTTGTTGTAGCTCTAGCTCTGTGTTGTTTCAGCTCAGCTCCTGAACCCTTATTCCAGCCCCAACGTGATAATCCTTACTGCAGCAAGAGTCCCTATTACCCCAGCCCTTACAGTGATTCAGCACCAGCCACCCAGTTCCCATCCCGCCTCCACAGTCCCTATCCCAGCCCCACAGCGTTTCACCCCAAACCCTACCAACCATCTCTGCGTCTTCTCCAGCTCTGCTGTCTCAGCTCCATCTCCTCAGCTTCCCACTGCCTGCAGCTAAAAGCTGCTACTGCTTCTCACTGCTGCCCCGGGGCTGTTGATAAGGCCACACGTCAGTTGCAGTCATGACTTCAATGTCCTTAGGAGCTGTACCCCCCACCCCTCTGGGTTCCCAACCTTGGGGATAACACTTGAAGCCTGAAGCCCAACATCTTTCTTCCCCCTCCCCCTGGGTCTCAGCCCAGCACTTGCCCAAGGGCCCCCTCTCCTCCCCCAGGCGGCACCAGGGGCTGGCAAGAGCCACTGGGCCCCTGCTCCCCCATCCCAAAAGGTGCCCTCGGGGTTGCTTCTCAGGCCCTGGAGCCCTCCAAGCCCCCACACCCTCAGCCTCTGCTTGGTGCCACAGGGCACGGGCCGGTAACTCCCCAGGCACTGCCCTGCCAGGCCCGGAGCTGCAGCTCCATCCCCTTCTCCCATGACATTTATCCAGCTCCAGCTCCAGCCTTTCCATTGCTCCACATTGGTTTGGGACTGACTCTAGTGCCAGGGTCCTTATTCTACACCCTGGGGCATTATGTCTCCACTGGCCTCCCAACTGGTGTTTCAGCCCCAGCCCTACAACCTTTACTGAATTAACATCAGCTATCTAGCAAAAGAAAACAAAACCAATCAAAATAACATAATAAAAGGAGTAAAATAATGAAGTAATACAATAAAAAAGCGATTCAGTTATTTCTAAAGAAAACAAAATAAAAAAGCAAAAAATACAGCTTTATTCTGTATTTATTTTCTTACTATATTATTCATATATATGAATATATAATATTTATCATATATCATAATATATCATAATATATAATATATCATAATATGTAATATATATTCAGAATATATTATATTCTGTATTAATATATTTATATATATAAATATATAATTATTTCTTGATTAAACATTACTTTAAAGGCAGAAACCACGGAAGCCCGTTTCTCCCCGTTCCCCGGTAGGAGCCCCCCTATCCCGCACCAGGCCCCGCCCACGCCCCCAGCAACCCGAGCCGCGCAGGGCGCGGCGTAAAGAACGGGGCACCGCCAGCCCCCAGACACCGGCGCAGGCAGACGCACGAGTCGCGTCGGTGCTCACCGGTGCCTCCCGGCTCGGCAGCTGCGGGGACCCCGCCGTGGCGCAGCGCCGCTGCTGAGCCCGCGCAGACACAAGCGCCGCCCTCAACTCCGCCGCCGAACTGAAGCCCCCACCCCCTCACGCCACGCTATTTATGCCCCAGGGCGGGCCCGCTTAGCCAATGGCATTTAAGCCCCGTCTCCGGCCCAGCCAATCGCAGCCCGCCCCTTCCGCGACCCCCCGCTGTCCCCTCAGGCCCCGCTCGCGCCATTCCGCCCCGCTCCCCGCCGTCTCCCCGTTTCCCTGGGAGAACTCCCGGCCGGGACCTGAACGGGGAGCTCCCGCTGCCCTTCCCGGGCCCCAACAGCACCTGCCGAGAGTGCGGCAGCGGGAGCACGGCTCCGCCGCTTCCCAAAGCGGCGGCGGCGGGAGAGACGCCTCAAGAGAACGGAGGAGCGGGGCCGGGCTGAGGGGCCGGGCCGCGACTGAGCGGGCTGAGCTTGGCGGCACCGCGCCCGGATTGAAAGGGCGGCTTGTGATTGGACAGCGCGGAGAAAGGCGGACCGGGATTGGCGGGGCTTGGAAGCTGTGACGCTACAGCCCGTGGGAGGGCGAGCGCTCAGTGGGGCGGAGCGAGGAGCGCTCCAAGGGTCCGCGGGCGCCCTGGCTCCCGCTCCCGAGACCCCCGGCCCCTTCTCCGACCCTCTCTCGTGCCCAGGTCCCGGCTAAAAGCTCCCCGCAGAGCCCCTAGCGGAGCGCCCCGCCGGCTCTCGGGGCAGGGGTCGGGGGGGGGGCGTAGCCGGCAGCCCGCCCGGGGGCGGGTCGGGCTCGCAAAGGCGGACTCTGCGGCGGCAGCGGACCAGGGAGCGGCGGCGGACATCGTGGGGGGGGGGGCGCGGCGGTGGGGAGCGGGGAGGGCGTGCGGAGCCCGCTGGCGGCTCTGGGCGCCTCTTTCCCCGCAGGGGTTCCGCTTCTGCGGGGCCTTGGGCTGCCCCGACTGGGCGCTGGCCGAGATCAGCACCCTGGCCAAAATACCCAAGTGCCCGCCCCTTGCTGCTCACCCTCCTTCTCCCCCCGCAGTTCTCGGTGATCTAAGCTGATCTGCGCCCGGGTGCTGTGGGACATGCTGGGGGATGCCAGGTAACTATGGGGCTACGGCTGCATTAACCTCACAGTGCCTCATGGTGTAGTTTTAACATTATAGTGTCATAATCAGCAACGTGAATTAATCTCATGTTCTTCATGCAAGCCTCAGCGTTAAGAACGATACCGGCCTCTCACCTACACTAAGAAACTTAACATTAAATAAGTAGACCACGTCCCTTATCATACACCATCTACAAACAAAATAAAACGACACAACAAATTACTAAAAACCACCTTAAAACCATTGAATAGAAAAAATTTCCGAAATTTCAAAACCGCATCTAACAAAACACCCAAACCTCCACCAGCCAGGCTGGCCCTACCCAATCTGAACCCCTACATGGAACACACAAAACCAAAGCTCCAATAATACATATCACAAGTCTATTTTTTAAGCTACTTAAAGTAATTCTACTTCAAATACAAACAAACCCATCCATAACATTATCTTCACTCAAAAACAAAATTACGCATAATAAATAACACCAAAAACACCCCACAAAACACTAAATATCACCAAAGAATGTAATATTGAATAAAACCCACATATAAATACCACTGTTTATTAAATAGTAGTGCCTATATCTGTATTTAAACTGTATCTCTATATCAATACATATGTATAATTAAAATATAATTAATTTGAGCATTAAGCTAACAATACAAAATAAAATATGAAATGTCCTAAAGTGATATTATTACACAAATATCCGCTATCATCCTCTCCCAAATTCTCTCTCTAATATATTATCTAACACAAGCGAACAAAAAAACCCCATTTTTTACTCTTTTAAGCTAACTTCTCATTTATAAGCTAAAACAGCTTCTTTTTCTTCTAAAACTATTGAACTTTACTCCAATGCAAAAAACCAAACTACCACCAAAAACCCCTCGCCACAGCCCCACTGCAATTACCCCCGCCCCTGCCGCTGTATTGACACAGCAGTTAGAAAACGTGGAGCCGAAGGTGTCACGGGAGAGTGCAAAATGTACGGGGCGCTGTTTCTAGAAGGCGCGCACGTTATTATTTAAAGCTTTACCTACAAAGCCCATAGACAAAAAGCCTGCGGGGTCGGGGCTGGGTTTTTCCCTCTCTCTTCTTTTCAGTGACTTACGCAAGCACACTCTGAAGCCGACAAGCCACAAGCGTCCTCCAGTGCCCCTTGCCGGGACTGGCTCCGGGGTCTGCGCCTTTCCACGGTGCCGGGGGACCGGGGAGCCGCCGCGATCCCCGGCAGCGGCGGCGCTCCGTGCCCGGGCCGGCCCCGCGCTCCCGGCACCAACGCCGCCCCTCCGGCAGGCCCGGGCGGCCCCGTACGCGAGACCCGCCCGCCCCGCGGTACCGGCCCCGGGCTGGGGGGGCCGCGGCGGCGCCCGAGCCCCGCGCCCGGAGCGGCCAGAGCGGCCGGGACGGGCAGAGAGCTCCGTGCCGCGCCTCCCGCCTGCCGGCCCGGCACGGCTCGACCCGGCTCCGCACGGCTCGCACCGGCGCGTCTCTGCCGGGCCCCGGGGGGAGGTCAGCCGCCACATTCCCGTTCCACCTCAGCGATTCCCCGGGGAATGAATGCCAAGGGTTCATCTCGCCCAAGGTATTCGATGCCCCCGGGGCTCGGGCACAAGCTCCCCATTCAAACCTTTCAAATGCTGGGAAAGGCGGGGTTTCCTTCAATTCCCCTGAAACTGAGACAACAGCAGCTACTCTCCTCACCTTAAACCAATACAACGGCAAATAAATGTATTCTCCCCTCCAATTTAGTCCCCGACAAGAACAGAAAAGGAGGGGTTTTCCTCAAATTAAATCTCTCACACTATGGGAAAAGGGAGATTTTTACCTCTATTCAAACCCTTTGAAAAGAGTAACAACAGGACTTCCCACTCACTTTAAACCTTAGCACAATGAGAACGGTGGAGGGGGGGGGAGTATCCTCAATTCAAACCCCTAATACAACAACAATATTTTTCCCTTTCCATTTAAAATAGAACACAGGGATTCCCTGTTAACAGATACCCATAAAACCCTGGAAAAGCCAAGTTTTCCTTCCATCAATACCCTTAAAATCACAGGTGAAGGAGGATCACCCCCGGTTTAAACACAGACAATAACAGGAGTTTCTTCCCTCAATTTAAACTCCTTCTGCCCTCATAATCCCCATTTTTTTCCCTAGTGGCAGCAGGGAGGGATTGGCAAGATGAAACTGAAAAGGGAAAAGAGAAAAGTCCCCCATATAAACCCACACTGGCTCATCTGCTGCTGCCCGGCACAAAGGTTTGTCCCTTGTCACCTCCTTTAAGCAATGCTCCACATCCAGGTGCTCCCCCAGACCCGATGTGATGCTCTCACCATCATTCTATGAGACGCCTCTGGGAGCCCAGCACAAAACCCTCTCCTCCAGCACCTCCATGCCAAAGTGAGCTGAGAGAATCCCCCCAAAACGCAGCCCTGGCAGAACCTGCCCACTCATCATCCTGACAGCTCCCTCTTGGTCAGGGGCAGAGGGGACTTGCTGCTCGTTCCCTGGACACCTCATTGTCTGACACACTGGGGCACCGGGCTTGCTTTGCTGTGGATAAGGATCCCTCTTCTCCTGCAGGTGCCCAAGGCTGAAATTGGGATCCACTTCCAAAACTCCCGATGTGTGAGGTTCATAATTCCTAAGGAAATTCTCCCAGCAGCTATTAGCCTCCATTCACAGTTTTCCCTTCGGAATCATTCCTAACTTGTCTTTCTGTGGAAGTGTTTGAAACATTCATCGAGAGTTCAGAAGCTGCTGATGATCAGAATTTCTGATTTAGCTGACAAGCCGGCGGGGAGGGAGGGGCCGGCTGGGAATGGATGGGGGGCGCCCGTTCGTTTCCGTGTTGAGCTTGGCCAGTTCGCCCCTGAGGCCCCGGCCCCGGCCCCGCCCCACCGCAGAGCTTCGGCTCCGCCTCCAGCCCGCCCCGGCGCCCCGCCCGGGCTGGGGGCGGCACCAGCGCCCGCGGCCCCGCCCCTCTCCCCTGGCCCGGCCCCGCCCCTCTCCCCTGGCCCGGCCCCACCCCTGTCTCGGTCCCGCCCCTCTCCTCTGGCTCGGCCCCGCCCCTCACACCGGGGCCGAGCCGCGGCTGCTCCCGGCCCTGGGCGGAGCCCGGGGCTCTGAGGCGGGGCCGGGAATGGGACCGGGAGTTCGGGTTCCGGTCCTGTCCGTGTCGGCTGGGGGTCCCGAGCGGTGCCGCCTCTCCCGCGGCAGTCGGGCGCGGGTCTTCTCGGGGCCGGAGGACCGGGGCAGCGCTGGGACCGGGATCGGGACCGGGATCGGCACAGGCGGCAGGAGCCGCTCCTGCTCCGCCTGCAGCAAAAGGAACGTGACAAAAAATCCCCTTCCCAAACCCTGTAAAATAAATGCCCCGAAAGACTCCCAGCCACAACTAAAAGAACCCTGCCACCAGCCAAATTCAAACCAAAGCAGCCTTTATTGAAAGCTATATTTCAATATTTTTAATATTTATTATTTTCATAATTACCTTTTATCTTTCTCTTCATATGCATGTATAATATATATAATAATGTATGCAATATATGTACCTATATCCTTGATATTATTTTTCATGTTTTTTATTTCTTTTTAAATTAAATATGATTACATATTTTCATGTTTATTTTTAAAATTAATGGGTTTTTTTATATTTGAAATTATATATATTAATGTATGCAATATGGTATATATATTTATATGCTTGATATTATTTTTCATGTTTTCTATTTCTTCTTTTAGTACATAGATTTACATATTTTCGTATTTATTTTTAAAATTCACGTTTGTTTGCTTATATTAGAAATTATATATAATATATAATAATGTATGCAATATGATATATGTACCTATATCCTTGATATTATATTTCATGTTTTCTATTTACTTTATAAATTAAATATTATTTTATTTTTACATATTATTTTATTTTATATTAAATATACATATTTTCGTATTTATTTTTAAAATTCATGTTTGTTTGTATTTGAAATGATATATAATATATATATAATAATGTATGCAATATGGTACATGTATTTATATGCTTGATATTATTTTTCATGTTTTCTATTTCTTCTTTTAAGTACATAGATTTACATATTTTCGTTTTTATTTTTAAAATTCACGTTTGCTTATATTTGAAATGATATATAATATATATAATAATGTATGCAATATGGTACATGTATTTATATGCTTGATATTATTTTCATGTTTTCTATTCCTTCTTAAAATTAAATATTATTACATATTTTCATACTTATTTTTAAAATTCATGGTTTTTTATATTTGAAATGATATATAATATATAATAATGTATGCAATATGGTATATGTATTTATATCCTTGATATTATTTTTCATGTTTTCTATTTCTTCTTTTAAGTAAAAAGATTTACATATTTTCGTATTTATTTTTAAAATTCATGTTTGTTTGTTTATGTTTGAAATGATATTTTAAACTATATGAATTCATTAGCCTAACAGACCAGAACCATAATTAATCAGAATAAAATTAGCATGGTTTTCTAAGCAGGAAATATTTAGTTTTTATTAAAATAATATTGATATATTTTCTATTTCTGTGCTCATTTGGGTGGGAGATTGGTTCTGGGTTGGGGTTTTTTGTTTGCCTTATCTTGGATTTTTTTTGTTAATAAACAATGAGATTTGGAGTGTTACAAAAGAAAAAGTCAATTTTGTTTTATTGCTAACTCTGAAATACACCTTGACATCAAGTTATTGCTGGTAATTCTGTAAATGGGTGGAATGAGAACTGTTAGTGTGTAAAAAGGAAAGAAACGGCACCATGGCGTTTACAGCTTTCTCAGGTCAGGTTTTTTAATTTAGCAGAAAATACAGAAGTTTTGCTAACTGCATTCCCAATTGTATACAGACATCCAGTGGACATGGACATCATTTCTCAGCTTCTTTCTTGCCAACAGCCAAACTTCCACTTTGTTCCTTGAAAAAAGGAACAAAGAAAACATGAAAAAATAAATTAAAAATAAAATAAAGAAATGAAAATTTAAATTAAAATTTTAAAGTAAAAAAAATAAAATAAAAAGCAATAAAATGAAATTTAAAAAAATTGAAAATTAAATAAAACAATAAAAAAACAAAATAAATAACATGGAAATAATAAATATAAATAATAAAAAAGAGGCATTAAAAATAAAGTCATATAAGAAAAAAATTCAAATAAAAATATAAAAATAGAGGAAATCAAAAATAAAACCTGTTTAAAAATACAAAACAAAAAAAACCATAACAAATATAAAGCACAATAAAATAAAAGCATGCAAAAGCAAGCAAATACAAAACGAAATAAAAATATAAAATGCATAAATACAAAATTAAATAAATACAGCTCTCCCCTCATGCCACTGCCTAACACAGCTCTGAGAGTATCCTCAGTTCTGCAGGGATAGGCAAAACGAACTCAGTGCCTCCCAGAAAACAAGGGTTTTCCAGACAATTCCCAGTTGTTCTTGGAAACAGATTCTATTTTAGCAGGAATGTCACTTCAAATGAACCTCCAAATGTGCCAAGGCAGGACAGAACCACCCCAGCAATTAGGCCAGGATTGAAGTTGCAATGGGATTTATGTCATTTAAAATGCAGTGAATTCCACTTTACAAAGAGATGAATTATGGCAATTAAACACTAAAAGCAAGTTTTCCTGGGAATTTACAGAATTCTGTGGATATGGTGCTGAACAATTCCTGATTTACCAACATTCACTTGATAAATTTCCTTAGAAATGTGCCCTAAGATGTACAAAAATTCCAGTTGGGATGGAAAATTGGGAAAAGTAAATATTCCCTTACTAAAACCAGAGAGAGGAAAAACATCAAATAACAGGAATTAATAACATCTAAATCCCAGCTTGCCTGGAAAACAAGCTCAGGAATTTTTAACATTGAAAACTTTTGGAACAGTCAGGAAGTTGGTGAAATCCATGGAATGATGATTTAAAATCTGCTTCCTCTGCTCTGATTTTAAGGGGAAAGGGAATGAAACACATCAAGTAACTCCTATCCAAAAATTATTTGTATTTTGTGGGAGCAACAACCCAAAGAAACTCCAATCTTATTTGTATCCACAGATTTATTCCATCTACATCAGTTACAAAGTTAGAACAAAAGTCAGAGTGCTGCAGAATAATTTAAAAGCTCCAGACATCTGATCTCAATGTACATACAACATCTACAGTCCAACTACACCCCACAACACACATTTTAAGTCCCCAGCACTTGTCCTATTACCCCTACACCCAGCTGTGCAGCAGGGCAGAGCAGTCGAGGCTAAACACACACCAACACCAGTGACACGGGACACAACAAACAAGGGGACACAACAGGGACAGAAAACTCTCAGCAAGAAGAATGATTGTAAGAACCAAGAGAACTCAGAATGAGATGACTGAGATGAGACCAATGCTGAGCTGGCCAGGCTCAGAGATCCGTGAAGGAACAAGATGATGACAAGATGACTTTTATTCCAAGAACCACAAAGATGGATGCCTGAGAATGCTGTGGTCAGAATCCCCTGCCTATCTCTGCACTCTTACAAGACCTAACCCGCCATAATAGATCAGGGCGGGCACAGCTGTCAATACAGCTCAGAACCAGACCTGAAAAGAAATTGGACTGGATGATTCTGAAGAGAGATGGGATTGTGATGCCTGTCCAAGATCAGAAATGCTCAGGCTGATGCCAGGGATTCCAAGAAGCCCCTTGACGGCTAAGAGAAAAAAGACACACAAAAGACACAACAGACGGGTGACACAACACTTATCAGGACTGCTCTGCCATGAACACCACAGCACTGTGATCAAAAATGAGACTTGCACTTTACCTGCCTAAGGGGAAACATCTTGGACACCCCTGACTCAAAAATC
Organism: Acrocephalus scirpaceus scirpaceus; assembly: GCA_910950805.1. Lineage (NCBI taxonomy): Eukaryota > Metazoa > Chordata > Aves > Passeriformes > Sylviidae > Acrocephalus > Acrocephalus scirpaceus. The sequence continues at coordinate 13,638 of OU383780.1, forward strand.
CCTCCCACTGACTCCTGACCCTGCACCCCACTTTCATCCGCTCACAGCCCTCCACTTATTTCTGGGAGGGCCAGGGATGAGAATCCAGTCTGGTGTGAAGAAAGGTCGCTCTCCCTCTGGGAATTTCCTGCTGTCACGGGGCTGTTGTCTCACGAGGGAGGAGAATCGGCTCCATCGTCAGCTTGGTGAGGGATGTTCGGCCTCATGTGGGTGGGCTGCCCTAAACACACAAGAATGGATGCTTAGAGTTGCACCAGAAAGTGAGACTGCAGCAACAGCAACTGCTTCTGTCCACCCATCACTGCTCACCTTGCTGACTTCACCTTGACTGCTGATATCTGCCTTTAATTCCTACAAATAAAGAGAAAGAACAGAGCTGTAACAGAGCCACCATTTACACTTCTACAAACAGAAACAGTGACTGACCTGCTCAGGGGAACTCCCTCCTCACCCAGCAGGGGGCGCTCTGCCATGGATTTAAATCCATCTGCATCTGAAAGAAAGTTAGGACAGAAGTCAGAACGCTGCAGGATAAACTGACAGCTCCAGATATCTTGTGCCAATCTACAGATACCATCTACACCCTACATTACAAATCTCAAGTCCCCAGCACTTGTCCTATTACCCCTACCCCAGCTGTGCAGCAGGGCAGAGCAGTCGAGGCCAAACACAAACCAACACCAGTGACACGGGACACAACAAACCAGGGGACACAACAGGGACAGAAAACTCTCAGCAAGAAGAATGACTGTGATGACCAAGAGAACTCAGAATGAGATGACTGAGATGAGACCAATGCTGAGCTGGCCAGGCTCAGGGATCCGTGAAGGAACAAGATGATGACAAGATGACTTTTATTCCAAGAACCACTGAGATGGATGCCTGAGAATGCTGTGGTCAGAATCCCCTGCCTATCTCTGCACTCTTACAAGACCTAACCTGCCATAATGGATCAGGGCAGGGCACAGCTGTGGATACAGCTCAGAACCAGACCTGGAAAGAAATTGGACTGGATGCTTTGAAGAGAGATGGGATTGCAATGCCTGTCCAAGATCAGAAATGCTCAGACTGATGCCAGCGATTCCAAGAGGCCCCTTGAGGGCAAAGGCAAAAGACAAGACACACAAAAGACACAAAAGGCACAACAGACAAGTGAAAAAACACTCACCAGGACTGCTCTGCCATGCACACCGCAGCATTAAAATCAAAACTGAAACTTCTCCTTTATGTAGTCCAAGGGATCACATCTTGGACATCCCCGTCTCCAAACCTGACTCAAAAATCCCTCCCACTGACTCCTGGCCCTGCACCCCACTTTGATCCCCCATAGCCCCCCCCTTATCTTTGAGATGGTCCAGGATGAGAATCCACATCGGGTGTGCAGGAAGGCCGCCCATCCTCTGGGAATTCCCTGCTGTCACTGGGCTGTTGTCTCTCAGTCAGCTGCAATAAAGAAAACCAAACATGAATGCCTGAGCTTAGCAGAACATCACCCAAACCCCACGACTCTGCTACTCACCCTCTCCCAGGAATGCCCTCGGCCCGCACGCCTCGGCCGCGCTCGGAGGCTGACGCTGATGGCGCAGGGTGTGCCTGGGTAAAGAGGAGACAAGGTGATGGGGCACTGCTGAAACTTGAGGGGACCCTCGCTCCTCCTCCCTACCTCCACGACTCAACCCAAACTCCTCAGGCATTACCAAAGTGTACCTGGAGGGCACCTTCAAATGGAGAAGGCCAAGGCTTCATCACAGACTCCTGTCACGCTCCTGGAGGGCTCATGAGGGAGGAGAACCGGCTCTGTTGTCCCCTTGGTGAGGGCAGTTCGGCCTCATGTGGGTGGGACTGCCCTAAACACACAGGAATGGATGCTTAGAGTTGCAGCAGAAAGTGAGACTGCAGCAACAGCAGCTGCTTCTGTCCACCCATCACTGCTCACCTTGCTGACTTCACCTTGACTGCTGATATCTGCCTTTAATTCCTACAAATAAAGAGAAAGAACAGAGCTGTAACAGAGCCACCATTTACACTTCTACAAACAGAAACAGTGACTGACCTGCTCAGGGGAACCCCCTCACCCGGGATGGGGAGCTCTGCCATGGATTTAAATCCATCTGCATCTGAAAGAAAGTTAGGACAGAAGTCAGAACGCTGCAGGATAAACTGCCAGCTCCAGATATCTTGTGCCAATCTACAGATACTATCTACACCCCACATTACAAATTTTAAGTCCCCACCACTTGTCCTATTACCCCTACCCCAGCTGTGCAGCAGGGCAGAGCAGTCGAGGCCAAACACACATCAACACCAGTGACACGGGACACAACAAACAAGGGGACACAACAGGGACAGAAAACTCTCAGCAAGAAGAATGACTGTGATGACCAAGAGAACTCAGAATGAGATGACTGAGATGAGACCAATGCTGAGCTGGCCAGGCTCAGGGATCCGTGAAGGAACAAGATGATGACAAGATGACTTTTATTCCAAGAACCACTGAGATGGATGCCTGAGAATGCTGTGGTCAGAATCCCCTGCCTATCTCTGCACTCTTACAAGACCTAACCTGCCATAATGGATCAGGGCAGGGCACAGCTGTGGATACAGCTCAGAACCAGACCTGGAAAGAAATTGGACTGGATGCTTTGAAGAGAGATGGGATTGCAATGCCTGTCCAAGATCAGAAATGCTCAGACTGATACCAGGGATTCCAAGAGGCCCCTTGAGGGCTAAGGCAAAAGACAAGACACACAAGACACAGAGGGCACAACAGACAAGTGAAAAAACACTCACCAGGACTGCTCTGCCATGAACACCACAGCATTATGATCAAAAATGAGACTTCTCCATTATGTAGTCCAAGGGATCACATCTTGGACATCCCTGTCTCCAAACCTGACTCAAAAATCCCTCCCACTGACTCCTGGCTCTGCACCCCACTTTGATCCCCCTGTAGCCTCCCACTTATCTTTGGGATGGTCCAGTATCAGAATCCATGTCAGGTGCAAATGAAGGTCACTCTCCCTCTGGGAATTCCCTGCTGTCACTGGGCTGTTGTCTCTCAGTCAGCTGCAATAAAGAAAACCAAATATCAAAGCCTGATTTTAGCAGGACATCACCCAAACCCCCACAAATCTGCTACTCACCCTCTCCTAGGAATGCCTGCGTCCTTGGGCTGCACACGCTTGGAGGGTGACACTTGCAGAACCGAAGCCTTCACGGAGCTGTTGGCACTGAGCACACAGGCCTCCCTAGGGGGCGTGAGCATCCCTGGTTGCAGCGGGACAGGGATCCCAGGGTGGGCATCCCCCACTTGTCCCCAGCCCTCCAAATCCTGCTCCCCACTATCTCTCCCTGCCTAGCCCTAGCCTTAGGGTTGCTGCCTGCACCTGCTCTCAGGGAATCAGGGGCACTATGCCTGTACTCTAATTTGCATCCTAGCCTGTACTCCTATTTTCACTGCCTGCTCTGGCCCCTGAGTCCTTTACCTTTCAAGCTCTCCCTCAGCCTCTGTCTGTCACTGTCACACCCCTGTGCAGAACACTAATTCTTTAAGGCCCTACACTTGCAGCCAGGGACGCTCCTTAACACAGGGTCCCAAGAGTGTCCCGCCGCCGGGAGCACAAAATCCACAGTTTCTCCTGCCCTAAGGAGTGGTGGCCCTGAGGTCAGGGCAGAGGCTGACAGAGCCGAACTCTTGGCGGTGGCAAAGGCGCGAAGCCTACCAACCGCCGCCTCGAGGAAGGAAGGAAGGAAGCAATCCCTGGCTGCGGAGAGACAGGAGACCGCAGGGAGGAGCGGGGCGGGAAACCCCCTGTTTCTCCAACCCTGTCGACCCTGCTCCCCACTATCCTCCTGGCCTGGCTCTAGGGTTACTGCCAGCATGTGTCAGGGCTTCTGGCATTGTCCTGCACTGGTGTTGCTGCCTGCACCTGCCCTCAGTGAAACAGGGGTGGTGTGTGGGAATATGCCTGTACTCTATGTATGTATGCCTGTACTGTAACTTGTGTCCTAGCCTGTACCCCTCATTTTCACTGCGTGCTCTCCTGCCCCTGAGTCCTTTACCTTTCAAGCTCTACAAACCTGACTCAAAAATCCTCCCCCCCCGCCACCCTCCTTTCATCCCCTCTGTGAGCCGCAGCCCCCCCACTTATCTTTTGGATGTCCGGGGATAAGAATCCACGTCGGGTGCGAAGGAAGGCTGTCTCGTCATCTGGGAATTCCCTGCTGTCACCGGGCTGTTGTCTCTTTGTAAGCTACAAAAAAAGAAAACCAGACATCAATGCCGGGACTCGCTCCGGGGCTGGAGCCGTTCCACGGTGCGGGGGGACCGGGGAGACCCCGCGAGCCCCGGCAGCGGCGGCACTCGGTGCCCGGGCCGGCCCCGCGCTCCCGGCACCAACGCCGCCCCTCCGGCAAGCTGGGTCGCCCCGCGCTCCCGGCACCGAACGGAACCCAGCTCCCGGTACCAAAGCCGCCCCTCCGCCAGGGTGGGGCTGCCCTGTACAGGACACCCACCCACTCGCCCCGCGGTACCGGGCCGGGGGGGTCCCGGCAGAGCCCAAACCGGAGCGGCCAGAGAGCTCCGTGCCGCAGCTCCCGCCTCCCTGCCCCGCTCAGCTGCAACATTCCCCCCAAAACATTGCTCGGCTGCGACACTCCCCCCAAAACATTGCTCGGCTGCGACATTCCCCACCAAAACAACAAATGGCGGCAGTAACGCACTCAAGGAACTCGCGGCAGGGGCACGGCCAGAAGCGTCCCCAAAGACAGCAGCAGAGGGATTAACAAAGTGAAATTGAAAATAGAAAAGAGAAAAGCCCCCCATACAAACCCACACTGACTTACCTGTTCAGCTGGCACAAAGGGTCGTTCCTCCGCACCTCCTTTGAGCAAAGCTGCACATCCAAGCGCTCCCCCAAATCCAACGAGATGCTCTCACCGTCCTTCCACGCGACAGTCACAGGAACACGCCGCAAATGTCCTTCCTCCAGGAGCTCCAAGCCGGAGTGTGCTGAGGCTCCACTTTTAAAGCAGCCCCCTCGTCATCTTAACAGTGCTCACCTGTGCCTGCCCTGTCTGCTCATTGTTCTCCTTAATAGCCCTCACGTGGCACTGCCGTGTGACTTCTATATTTAATACTAGGACATTTTGAGTGGCAATATTTAACAAACCAAGTATGTCTCATAATCTGCTATTCAATAGAAAACTAATAATAAGCTGAAAACATGCAGCTTGGGATCTATCTGTAATTACCACACTTCTGGTTAAATTACAGGTCCTGACTTTAAAACCCCTGATAAATCACAATTTTAATTAATTACTCCTCGAAATAAAATAATTGTGATATGATTTGCCGTGGATCTCTCATAGATCTTTGCCATTTGCAAAGTAAGCACCTCTATTTTGGACTGGTTTTCGTGCTACAGACCTTGCTAGAATTAAAACCAGATCTGTAACATCAAAAAGAGAAGACCAGAAATTGGAAATAAGTAGGAGATAGCTTACTAAGGAAAAAAAGTAAGGAAGTGAAATATGATGTGATTAGATTTCTTATATCTTAATTTAGTATACAGTGATAACTCCTGTCATTTGTTTATTTAGAAATGAGTAATATGGTTGTAGGCAAAAGAGAAACACCATAAGCTTCAGAGGAGCTTATGTGAAAGGAAAAATTAGAGAATTCTAGGGAGGAAAAACAAAAAAAAAGGGCAGGAGAGATCACCAGAAATCAACAAGCCCACCATGGATTTGGTCGGCTGAGTATAAACCCTTACCCAGCAAAGATCCTGAGAGCATATTTGAACTGTATTTGTATTATAAGTAATGATAATGAGTATCTATAATTTATTGAATCCATTAAAAATATGATTGCATTATTATAATTTTAATTGTATCATATAGTACAGACATTATTTATATGTACATTAAGTATAATCTATATGTATTATGTGTAATAACAGTCTGTATAACGAAATAAGTTCCTAGTAATGTGAAATGCTCATACTGTGACTGTCAGTACAGAAGTCAATCTGAATAACATAACATGAGTGGCCTTGTTAAATTCTGTTTAAAGCTTCTGCCGGCAGCAGATAGTGCTGCTAGTGTTCATTTTACTCTTATAAATGGAGAAATTTGCATAACAATTTCATGGAACATGCAGAGTATAAATATCTCACTGAGATACTGTTAGTAACAACTCAACTGTGATTAACTGAAGACCTGTGTTACTTGTTGAGTAATCCAGGGTGACAAAAGTGCTTCCCAGTGGATAATGTTATACCCAGAGTGTCATTAAATATTAGTGCTAGTTTCAAATATGAGTGCAATTATTAGGTATTAGAGCTAGTTCTCCTGTATTCCTTTGAAAAGTAATAGAATTTAAAATAATAGAAAATGAGGTCGTTTTAACAGGATTATGGAGTGTACTGAGACTACCTTATCAGCTTTATTTACATAGCACACACAAACTGATTTTTTAATATATCCTCATTTAACAAAATGGAATGAAAAACAAAACTAAGATTCCTTGATTTATTCTGACCAGACTCCACTTCAATGACATTTTCATCAAAGAATTCATTTTGCATGAGCTTTTGTTTTTTTCTCTGTGCTGTAAGAACAAGTTGTGACTATCTCAGAGGTGCATTGTTTATGCTAGAATATTTTGTGTCCGATTAATTGCAATTATGCAGGTCTTCAGAAATTCAGTGCAGAACAGTTTACTGATGGGGTGGAGAGAATATTTGACTTATTTCCACACTATGTCTCAATGAATAGTGCAAATGTGAACACTTGAAATAATGCATGTCACAGGGAGAGTGGGAGCTTCAGATGAAGTTTACTAAAGAAGCTTTGCTGGCTGAGAAGTTTGTCTCGGGGGTAGAAAGGACTCCTTTGTGTATTTAACCTCCTTCACAGAAAGGGGTTTAAACGAAGCTAAATCCTTCCTTAGGCTCAGATTTTGGCAACAGTTTAAATTTAAGGAAGCATTTTGTCCTGTGAGCTGTAATCATGGCAAATCAGATATATTTATATAAAAATGAATTATTTATTAAGACAAATGAACAGACATAACAGGTAAAAGATCTTAATCAGAATTACTATGCACTATAAAACTAAATTAACTACTAGTAGATTATAGCATCACTTAGAAGAGTGGACTGTATCAAGGTGCCTATATTAAAGCTAGGAAAAGAAGTAATATTGATTAGGAGTCAAACGTATCTTCCCACCGAAATGACAATGATGTGCAGAGATTCCTTCACTTAACCCTGGGGAGTAGCTGTGGAACAATTGTCCCTACTCATGGGAGAAACTCCACGGGTTTCCAGAAAAATGTATAGAAGATTTCTGCTATGTGGAAGTTTGCTGTGGCTCTTATAGTTGTAAAGTAAATGGCTGTCACTCAGAAATTCAGCTTATCTTCCAGATCTCACTTCAGAAGCAAGACGTTAATTGGTAGTTGAGAGATGCCACACCAGTGTCAACCCTGGTGCCAAAATGACGCCAAAATGACTCACTACAAGACAGTTTGTCCTGCCTGAGTTATCTGGCTGGATAACAAACAATAGATAAGTTTTTGTGGGGCGTAAGATGCCCTGCTAGAGTGCAATAGCTTCCTATATTTACCTACAAGCCAGTCAAAGTAGGTTTGCATTACTTCTAGTGGAATGATAAGTATAGATGCCAAATTCTGTACTCCTAGAGGGGTTGACACACGGCCACCTGTGTCTGCATCAATAACTCAGGGAGGGAAAGTGCAAAATGCTCAGAGACGGTCAGTTTATCTCACCCATTTGTGTGCCTTGTCTGTGCATTTAATCTCCACCACAACTATGCACCAGAACCAACTTCGGAAAGAAGTGCTCAATTCTTCATTTCTGGATGTCTTTGAATTAGAAAATAATCGTATTTAACTAAGGATGTCTCCAGAAATACAAACACAGGAGGGACAGAGTTATCTTTAAAGACCCCACATAATGCTGAAGTCTAAGCAAGATATACTGTAGTGGCTACTTCAGAATTTGTACTTAGTTGCTTTCTCAAGTGCTGTGGTGGTGTTGTTCGTGTCTGCATGAGTCTTTCTCTTAAAACAACCATGCAGGAATGTCTTTTATATGAAAACCCATGTCAGGATATTCTGTATCTTTAATCTTTAACCTTTAATCTTTACCAACCAGGTAGATTCTCCCCATGTGGTGAGGAAGCCGCAGTCCCTTGCAGCCACCTGGCCGGGTTTTGCTGCCCTCCTGAAGCAGGGATGGCCCGTGCCTGTGGCACAAGCCACGCAGTCTCTGCAAGATTTCTGCTGCCGTGCCTGTACAAAGTCTGTAATGCCCACTGCCAATGCCTCCTGTCAATTCCTGTCTTCTTGGGTAGGAAGCCTTTGGGAGAAATGTTTGGATTGGCAGCCAGCACCTTGCTGTGTGATTTGCACAGAACTCAGCTCCACACATCTGCAATGTTTTGTGTCCACCAAGTTGCAAGATCTCTAACTGGAAATCCCTTCTAAGCTGCAGCAGGTCAGAACTGGACTCAAGGACACTTTATCTCCATCCTGGCCCTTTGATAAGTTTCACTGGAGATAGAGCGCTGCAGATCTCATTTTGGGCTTTTATGGGTGCCTTCTGGCCTTCCTAAGTGAAGATCACTGCCTGCTTCCCCAGTTATGTATACATTCCCAGTCCTTACATTGCAGACAATTTGTGTTTCAGTCAAATAGCTTTGCTTTAAAATAAACTCAAACCTTAATATTCTAATTCTCTTTACTAAAGAAACAGCTGTTTTCTTTAGCCATATGAGTCTTGAATATTTTGATTTGCTTCCATATGTAATAAGTATAATAGATAAATTCGTGTGAATTTAAGCTACTAATAAGCTACCCGAGAATGCCTCCAAGATTCCAAAGTTCCCAAACACATTTACAACTGTAACGACAAGGCAGAGCAAGAAGATAGCCCAGCCATTAAGGGTGGAACCCTCACTTCACAGCTCTTCAAGATACCGATCTTGGTGGAGATCCTGGACGATCAGACCACCCCTCCCAAGATGAATTTCGGAAGAAACTATCTAGCAACCTCTTCATGCAGACAGGACTCTTTTAGAAACACAGCATGCCTGGACTTTCAATAGACTTAGCCTTAGAGTAAAAAAACTGTATAAAACCCACAGGCTGAAACATAGCAGTGTAGCAGAATTCGGAGGGTACTTTTGTACCGCCACTCTGTCCACCCAACTCTCGATCGATTGTTGTCCCATTTTTATTGTGGCTTTAATTTAGTGTTAGAAATTTCGCTAATAAACCCTGTTATTTTTAAATTAGCTTATACTCATTTATAACACATACATATTTTGATTGTTCTATACTGCTATGCAATTCTTTTTCAGTGTCCTTGACAGATTGAATGTGACTGTTTAAATTATATCTTGTGTATATACTTGTTCATCATCCTTTATTCAATTTTAACAATCTGAAAGGCTGCTAGAAATGATTCAAGTTCTCATTTGTCCTAATTGCTGAACACAGTAATTGTGATGGGAGCTCCTGGAGACTGTCTTGTGTGTTACACCTTTATGGGAATGTGCAATGAATGGAGATTTGCCCTTTTACAATACTTTCATTATTTTCTTTATTTTCCTCGCTGTTGTTGATTCTTTACAAATGCTCAGCAGACCAACAATGCAAAGGTTTAAAACATTTGATTAGTGTTTGAGGCATGGGTACAGGGAATAGGAAATCAAGGACACGTTTGGGTGTGTTTTAAGCATGCTTTTTCTTATAACCATCTCAAAATCCCTCAGTCCTTCTCTTATTTGCATATATGGAATAATAATTTTGTAATAGTGTCTTGACAGTCTTTTCATTATCCAGGCCTGTGGAAAACTATGACTAATGGTTCTTATTCTTCTTACCCTTCCTTAAAATGTTTCTGTATATGTCAGGGAAAAATCCCCAAAGAGCAGTCTTTCCTATTCTGCAAACTCTCATGTAATCACAGAATCACAGAATGGTTTGGGAAATCCTACTGAAGCGAAGCCACAAGAACTGTCTGGCTCCTGCTATTCCTTTGTACCATTCTCACAATGACTTTTTCAGTTTTTAGGGAGCAAACAGACACTGGTAGGGCTGAATCCCACTGCACTGGTAAGGGGAATCTTCCCTCTGAACAAGGGCTGCTCAGTATGTCTTTCCACACAGTGAAACCCCGTATTTGTGTTCAGTGCTATAACATTTTCCAGGATGACACACTATGCATGAACATCAAAACTGATGAAGAAATCCAAATATTATACTTAAATAAAGAGTACACACACACATATGTAAAACCTTCAAACAAACGTGGCTTTGTGTAACAGAATAAAACACCAGTAAAAATATTTAAAGAACATAGTTTCTTTTTCTATGTACTTTGTTCACAGAAACAAATATTAAAGGCACATTGCATCTGAGTTTATTAAGACCTTGACCTAGTACGTATCAGTCATTCCTCAGGGGAGGATGGTAGATTTTCATGATTACTGTTATAAATGATCAAAAGCCAATTCCAAAATAACAGGGTTTATTAGCAAAATTTCCAACACCGAATTTAAAGCCACAATAAAAACAGGACAACACTCGATCGAGAGTCTAGGGGACAGGGCCGTGGTACACCAGCCAGGTTTCAGCCTGTGGATTTTATACAATTTTTTTATTCTAAAGCTATGTCCATTGAAAATTCAGGTATGCATGTGTTTCTCAATTTTTCCAAAAAGTGTCCCGTCTTGCATGAAAAGATTACTTGATAGTCCTTCCCGGAATTCATCTTGGGAGGGGTGATCTGACCATCCAACCTCCACCAAGATAGAGTATCAGGTGTTTGAAGGGCTGTGAAGTGGGGGGTGAATGGGCCATTTTCCAGCTTGGCCTGGTCGTTTCAGTTGCAAATGTGTTTGCCTGCTTCATGGAATTCTGGAATCTTGGAGACGCCCTTGGATAGCTTCTTATTAGTAAACCAAACCCATAATACAATATTATATACACGAATTTATCTATTACAATTACCAACACTGCATTAACCCTAACCCTGCACCACCCAAAGAATCTTTCTCCCACTCCTGTGTATTCTTGAATTTCCCAAAGGTGGAACCTTCCACTGTGTGAGTTTTCCCTCCCACTGTGACTCCAATAACAGCAGAATGCAGCCTCACATTCCTCAGTGACGGCCTGGTTTTATGAGAAGTGCTTTGTCCAACAGCCCCAGGGCACGAATTACAGTTCAGGTGGGTTGGCCTCGCCAGTACATCCTCTTTCATAGTATACTGCTGTTTACATTTGAAAAACCAGACATTTTATCCTGTTCTTGATGGTCAATTGCACCAGGATTTTAAAAATTCCAAGGCATAAATACTATCTTACTTGGAAATTACATAGCTCAAGGTGATACAAAATATTGCTCTTGTAACCACACTGGAAATACTTCGTGTCTTTTTGTTCTGGAGCATCCTTCAGGGCCCAGAACAGCTCTACACTCTCTCCCTCGAACAGAATATACAAATTAGATATAATTACTTATTTTGAGAGTGGCAAACAGGAGCATCTGCTTATGAAGAACCTCCTTTTCTTGCAAAGCTGAACAAGATTGACAAAGAAAATGAGGGACTAAACCTCCACTGACTGCTGTGGCTGCAGGGCAAAGGGTGTTTGGTCTCCACAGAAACACTTGCAGCCTGCTCCTGAGGAGGACCAACAGAGCATGTCTCAGGGTTGCCCAGTGCTGGGGGCTGTACTGTATCCAAGTGGTTGTGAAAATGTGGAATTTTGTATAGCTGACCCTTGTTTTCTTGAATTTTGGATACCTGACTGCACTATTATATTGTGTGTTGCTAATATGGAAACAGGTGAGTACAGACTGCATTAGAAAAATTGTCAGGTGTATTCATATGCATGCACTAACCACCTGAAAGCCACATCAAAGAGTGGTATTTCACTGCACTCACTGTATGACAGCTCTCATGTCATTAAAAATTGGCTTATTTTAAAATTGTTAAATGCATAAAACTATTTATTAAAGGCAGACACAGAACACTCTGAACTAATAAACATCACAAATTTCAGAGTATTTTCGGATTATATTTTGCTATATTTGGGTGAACTTCATATGAAGCTGCAAAAAGTGTAAAAACTGCCTTCTGACATGGGACAACTGTGTTTGAAAATGAACTCTAGTTGTTTCAGGGACAGCTGCAAAGAGAATAACTTTTACAAGTCCCTCAAATTCAAATAGGGATGTTGAAAAATGCAGCAACGGGACAGACTGACATGTTTTCTTTTGAATTAATTCAGGATTTTCTGCTGAAAAGATCTCTGATTGGATTTCTGGGCAACCTTTCATCACTGAAGCAAGTAATTTGATATCCTCACTCCTCACTTAGGGGACAATCCTCAGTTTGGAATCACTGAACTCCAGGAAGACAAATGGGTTTTTGTCTCTAAATGAAGGAGTGCTTAAGCTTTGGACTATTGTGCCAGATGACAAATTCATCAACTTCTGGCTTGTTGCCCGACTTATTTGTATTTTGGCTTAACCTACTCATGTGAATCCATTTTCCTGCTCTCAAATACATAAAATCAAAGAGCAGATTTGCAGTGACTCATGTGCTTTGTTATATATGTTTATCATAAGTGAAGCCAAATGTCAAGAACACTAAATACTCCAAGAGTTGTAGTCTAAAAGTCTTAATAGAAAGGAAGTGGTGCCACCACTGTCCACTTTACTCTAGATAGAAAACCATCATTCAATACATCGAAGAATCAACCCCCAAATTACCTTATAGTACAAATACATTAATTACAACTTAGCACTGATAAAAGAAAGTATACAAGAAAGGCCAGATGTCTTTAATGGTTTAATTTCTACTAGCAAGGGCTGTTAAAAAGATTAAAAAATACTGGATTATGAAAAAGAACCACAATGTAAAGAACCATGGCCATTGGACTCTGTGCCCATCTTTCAGGTAAGTCTCTTTAAGCTTTACTATCATTTTCCTGGAAAAACAGGGAAGGGATTCAAGGCTTTAGCACTGTAGAATCACAGAGCAGCCTGGGTTGGAAAGGACATTGAAAAATCGTCTGCTCCAGCCTTTTGTGGGAAAGGGAGCCTGGAAACATTTCCCCGTACCCTGTCCAGCTGCATGTTGAACCCTCCAACAATGGGGACTCAACCTGTCCCTGGGGAGGTTGTTCCAGTGAATGATTGTTATCACCATCCCTTTCAGTAAGACATCTCCAAGACCTTCATCTGTACTGGGCTCTATTGTTATTCCACTCCTGCTGCAGAATTTTGCACCTGACTTCATTAGACCTCACACAGTTCTTGCTAGCCCAGTGTTCCAGCCTGTCCAGGTCTCTGTGTGAGATGTCTCTGCCTTCTGATGTATCCTCCTCACCAACCAGTTTACTGTCAGCACACTTGGTGAGAGTGTTTTCCATCCCAAATAATTTATGAAGATGTTGAGCTATGTAGGGCCCACTATCAATCTCTGGGGGAGCTCACCTCTGACAGGCTGCCAGCCCGAGTAAAATACACTCGTCAGTGCTCTGGATGCAGACTATTCAACAATTTCTTACTCATCTCAGAGACCAAACATGCAACCTATGTTGCCCTTTTGTCCAGGAGATGTCTTTGGGAAATGGTGCTGACTGTTCTGCTGACATCCAGGTAAACCACTACTGTTCCCCTGTGTAGAAAGTGGTATCTTGTTAGAACAGAGTAGGATAGATAGGATAGGACAGAATAGGTCAGTTGAAAGGAACATACCTCTGGACTGACCAAAAGCTGAAGCATGGACATTGCCCAAATGCTTCTTCAACACGGGCAGGCTTGGCAAATCAACTGCCTCTCTAGGAAGCCTGTTCCAGTGCCTCCCAGTAAAGAAATGCTTTCTAGTGTCTGGTCTGAACCTCCCTTGATGCAGCTTTGAGCCATTCCCAGGCATCCTGTCCCTGGATTGCAGAGAGAAGAGCTCAGTCTCTCCCTCTCCATTGCTGCCTCTCAGGAAGCTGCAGGGAGCCATGAGGTTGCCTCTCAGCCTCCTTCTTACCAGAGTAGACAAACACTTTACTTCATTAAAAGGAGAAAAAAATGTACAAAGTTAATACTTCACTATCCCTTGTGACATAGAGATGAGAAAAAGGCATATTAAATTTATCTAGATTGAATAGAATTGAAAATAAAATGCAAGATGTTTCTTTTTGAACATGTTATGGTAAGTTTGTCTTACAGAAATATTGTTCATAGTTTATACATTCCAAAAATCAGCATTTAAACAATTCTCTCTGCACTTTAATCCTTTAGTAAAGACAATAAAAATCACTGGAATGTTCCACCTTATGACCAATATTACATTGTAAAAATAAAAATATGCATTATCAGATTAAGCACTGTGGATATGATGACATTTCCTGGCTAACAACACATTTATAAAAGCCTTAGAAACTAAGCATTAAACTCTGTTATTAACATTCAAAGTGCAACATTTTATCTTGATACTGTATGAATATTCATAGAGACATACCTTGATTGCCACCAACGACAATGGTAAGCATTTCTAAATTATTCAGCTACATATATTATCTATATTTATGATGCTTGTTCAATTAACATTGGCTGAAGAAGGAATTATTTTTCATAATTCATATATTCATAAATCTAACTGTATATAATAATAATAATATATAGCTGTATATATTATTACTAGTATTAACTTCTTTTACCCTCAGTACAAAACAAGAAAAAGAGAAACAGTATTCATTAAGATGAAAGCAATGAAGAATCTGGAGCAGTTCACCAGAATCCCAGCCCTTGATGTTTCAACCCCTCCCTGCAACTCAGAGTCAAGGACTGACGTGATTAGCAGGAGATGGCCAGAGCCAGGTTTCCCACTGCCTCCTGGGCGTGATGTAGCCCCACTGTCCTTCCTGCAGACCCACCCAAATCCCATGCATGTACACGGAGAGACTCTGCAGCAGCCTCTGGGAGGCTGTGGGGGATAGCCAGAGGCTCAGCTGCAGTGGGATGTGCTACTTTGTTCCCAGGATGTGGCTGGGTGCCCAGCCAGCTTGTGTAGTGCTGAAGGGAGCAGGGTGTTGAGTAACGAAGATTGCTGCCACAGAAGTTTGCAAAGGAGGAGAAGGACTCGAAGGTGAGAGTGGATTTGAGGCCGGATGTGTCCCACCTGTGTGTGCTGGCAACCCAGAAACCAGCTGTGGCCTGGGCTGCATCCCCACAGTGTGGGCAGATGAGGGGGAGGTTCTGCCCCTCTCCTCTGTTCAGGTGTGGTCCCACCTGGAGTCCTGCATCCAGCTTTGGGACCTCTGCACAAGAAGGACGTGGATATTTCCCAGCACTTGTAACTTTTTAAAATTCATTGTAAGGCTTTGCATGCAGTTTAGCTGAGGGGGTGCAGAGTAATGTATGGCCAGTATTCACTTCACAGTGAAGTAGGTCAGTTTATAAATATTTTCGCTTCTCTATGATTTAATAAGGCTGTGCAGCTCTGAGACACAAGACATTAGGGAAGCAGTCCAAGCGGGGAAGAGAATATGAGGTGACACAACACAGCCCGGTGCCACCTGTAACCTGTCTTCAGCATGGTCCAGCTTCCCCAGGACGCAGAGGACTGGCAGGGTTTTGCTGAGACAGGTGCCTCAGACATGCAGTACAATGGTGTGCTGCAAGATTAAGCAGGCTCAGACTATGCAGATTTGATGCTCATCCTTTCAAGAAATAGACTGGGAAAATAAGAGAAGCATTTTCATAGCCATCAGGGGGAGTTTGCCTCTGCTCTGACATGATTTGACAGCAAATGAATGTGTCTGGCAATGCAGCGCACTACAGCACTTTGGGCTTTCCAGTTTGTGGCACTCTGCCTGTCCAGTTCACCTGATCTTTGGTGTGATTATCACTTTGATTATTTCTTTGATTACTCAAAGACTGCACTCAGGTTCCTTGCTCTGCTCTTAGCCTACTTCAGTTGTCTCTTGAGGAATGTCTCCTGTTTTGTGGTGTGCCCTGGGTGCTCAGTACATGGGCAAAATGCTGCAGGGCTGCTGGGCACCCATGCTGACAGAAGGCAGTTCCCACTGCCCCCCTCACCAGATTCCTCAGACATCACCCTGCCACCTCTGACTGTAACCACACAGGGATCTTCCCCAGGGAACTGGTCACAACTGGCTTCTTCACATGGAAAAAAATGGAGGAACAAGGTGGAGTGAAAATTATGAGGCTGAAGCAGGGGGTGAGGTCCACCTGAGTGGGGAGTAATTTACTCATCATGGCAAAATGAGCAGCCTGTGGTAGTTGGTGCTGGACAACCACAGTGGCTTTTGACTGTCACTCTGTGTAAAGCTGGGCTTTCTGCATGTGCAGTACTGAGCAGTCATATGACCAGCACCTTCATACTGAAAAATCTAGAACCAAACAGGGGAGTCCATGGGCTGAGAGGTGCAAAGTAAAATCACAGCCAGTCCCTGCCACTGTTGCTCACCAGTTTTCATGGGTGTGTTTTTCTGTAGGGATATGCAATTGCTCCTGTTATAAATGGTTATAAGCCAATTTAAAAATAACAGGGTTTATTAGCGAAATTTCTAACACCAAATTAAAGCTACAATAAAAAACGGGACAACAATCAATCGAGAGTTGAGTGGACAGAGAGGCGGTACAAAGGTACCCTCCGAATTCTGCCACACTGCTATGTTTCAGCCTGTGGGTTTTATACAGTTTTTTTACTCTAAGGTTAAGTCTATTGAAAGTCCAGATATGCTGTGTTTCCAAAAGAGTCCTGTCTGCATGAAGAGGTTGCTTGATAGTTTTTTCCGAAATTCATCTTGGGAGGGGTGATCTTGATCGTCCAGGATCTCTACCAAGATCAGTATCAGATGTTGAGGAGCTGTGAAGTGA
Organism: Acrocephalus scirpaceus scirpaceus; assembly: GCA_910950805.1. NCBI lineage: Eukaryota > Metazoa > Chordata > Aves > Passeriformes > Sylviidae > Acrocephalus > Acrocephalus scirpaceus. The sequence goes on from OU383780.1 coordinate 30,575, forward strand.
GGGTTCCACCCTTAATGGCTGGGCCATCTTCTTGCTCTGCCTTGTCATTACAGTTGTAAATGTGTTTAGGAACTTTGGAATCTTGGAGACATTCTCGGGTAGCTTCTTATGAGTAGCTTAAATCCACACGAATTTATCTATTATACTTATTACACTCCTAACGAATATGTTCCTGAATTTGGTTTCTGCATTAATATACCTTATTTCTTTTGTGGAATGCTGACCTCTGTGTGAAGATAGCACACCATACACGTGGTCATTTTTTGCCACCTCTTAAGTGCAACTACTGCTTGTTTAATTTTTGTCCTCCATCCCAGCACTTTCTGCTCTTCTCTTTATTTCTTCATGAAGTGATTTTTGCTTCCTTCTTCTCCTTCCAGTGTTGAAAAATTCTGTCCCATTTTTCTCATCTTGTTTCATGTTGCAGCTGCTAATAAAACTAAATGCAAAAAAAAACCTTCATAATTGATGTCATGTTCTTTTTCTTGTTGACTCCTTTAGAGAGGAACTGGAACCTCCGTGAGGTTTTGTGCTGCCTAACAGCTGGTCCCTCACCAGTGTGGGTCTGTGATGCTGGGTGTGCTCATGTAAGTGCACTTAATGGAAAGAACCAAGTAGGGAAAATGGCCCATAATAATTCCATAATAAATCCTCATTATCTCAATCTATTTTTCAACAATGAGAACCTCAGCTCTTCAGATCACTGATGATTTTGCAGATTCCTATGCGTTTATTGCCTTTTCCTAATGCTTCCCTTTCATGCATTTTCAGCTGAAACAAGGCTGTGCATTCAAATAAGAGTCACAGAAGCCTTAAAAAGTAAGAAGTCTGTTTTCCATGCTATATATGGTAATAGTGTCATGTAAATCTATGCCTGTAAACTGTATGTGTGTTTCTGCACGTGGCCTATGAGATATTGGGGGGAAATTCTTCCCTGTGAGGGTGATGATGCCCTGGCACAGGGTTCCCAGAGCAGCTGTGACTGCTCTGTCCCTGGAAGTATTCAAGGTTGGGTTGTGTATGGGGCCTGGGGCAAGGTGGATTAGTGGGAGGTCTCCCTGCTCATGGCAGAGCAGCTGGAACTAGGCGGTCTGGAAGGTCCCTTCCCACACAAACAATTCTACGATTTTATGTCTCTTGCAGTTCTAGGGCACTAAAAGATAACAAACATTTTTACAGGCACAAAACTTGGGAATCCCTCCGGGCTTCTGAACACCTAGACACTGCAAGAGCAAGAGAAATATTTCTGAATATCGGGGGATCGGGAGCCTGCCAGCTCCAGGAGCCAGCTGCCAGGCTGCCCTGCAGATGGCAATCCTGCGCTGTGGCTGCCAGGCATAGCTGGCGCTCAGGGCTCGGGCTCTACAGTGTGAAGGGGTATTTGGCGTTACCTTGCATTTGCTCTGAAGCATAGCATTTTATGGCCTCAGTAAAACATGCTCCAGAGAAGATTCATAGGTGTTGTTTACTTTTGTAAAACAAATGTGCGGATTTACTGTGTTGCAGGGTCATTAATTTTAAAGGTGTGTTGAATACATGACAAAGCACACATTGTGGCAGTGATCAGGTCACCTTTCAGACCCTGCTGACTAAAAGCTTTGCCTGGTGGCCATTACACCAATATTTTCACTTTGGTTCACGTAGCAAAGAGCAAGAAAATCAGTGTTTCAAAAACACATACAGCTTTCTCTCTTAAATATTTGTCCAAACATCTTCTAACATCTTTCCCTCGAAAAATATTCTGCTGGGGGAGAGTCATGGGACGGAGAAAGGTAGAGATGGATGGGAAGGAAGAAAGCAAATTTCATACCAATATGTAAGTAATATGTAATTCTTCCAACAGTAAGAATTTGGTGGACCTTTATTTCACCTTCAAGGAGCCTTACACAGCTCAAAAGCCCAACTGAAGAAAACATCAGGGAGAGAAATATAAACAAATGTGAGTGCAAGTAAGGAGGAAACAGACACTGGGAAAGCAGGGATCTATGAAGCTTGGCGGTGGCCAGGGAATAACTGTGGAAGTGCTTAGAACAAACCTTTTTGCCATTTGCATTATGTTCAGCAATACTTACCTTGTAACTCTTTGTCATAGGATAAAGTAATTACTGTGGTAAAGCAAGTGCATAGGGGTTCTTTTACTGAAGTGACAGAAATTAAAATGCCTGTAAGAATTTAGCACTGATAATCAGTATTGGCAGCTTAAGCTTCTCATGGAATCACTGTCACAAGTGAAGATTTTAATTGTGCTATATCATTTTCCAGCTGTTATAAATGATCAAAAGCTAATTCTAAAATGACAGGGTTTATTAGCAAAATTTCTAACACTGAACCTAAAGCTACAATAAAAACAGGACAACACTCGATCGAGAGTCTGGGGGACAGGGTCGTGGTACAAAGGTACCCTCCGAGCTCTGCCACACCAGCCAGGTTTCAGCCTGTGGATTTTATACAATTTTTTTACCGTAAAGCCAAGTCCATTGAAAATTCATATATGCATGTGTTTCTCAATTTTTCCAAAAAGTGTCCTGTCTTGCATGAAAACATTACTTGATAGTCCTTCCCGGAATTCATCTTGGGAGGGGCGATCTGACCATCCAACCTCCACCAAGATGAGTATCAGGTGTCTGAGGGGCTGTGAAGTGGGGGGTGAATGGGCCATTTTCCAGCTTGGCCTGGTCGTTTCAGTTGCAAATGTGTTTGCCTGCTTCATGGAATTCTGGAATCTTGGCGACGCCCTTGGATAGCTTCTTATTAGTAAACCAAACCCATAATACAATATTATATACACGAATTTATCTATTACACAGCCACAAGTGACAAAAAAGAAAATATATATTTCTTTATTGTAATTTTTTGGTAATAGGGTATTCATTTCGTTTGCAGTGTCATCTTTAGCAGTAGGAATGACCTTTATACAGAGCATTTATCAAGCACCTTTGATGTGCCAGTGTGACCACTGAAGAAGTGACCTGCATTTCACAAATAGAGCTACCCACCTTTATAAGTTTTCGTTGCTGTTTTGTGATAGGGTTTAGGATGGATTTATTTTGGTTTGGTATCTACAGTATTTCATTTTGCCCTTGCTCCTAAATCTCATTTATAAGCAGAATTCTTGCAGCTGAATTAATAATCAAATAGCCATGGCTCTCTTTTGGCAAGAACCAGCTGGGTCAGACTCTGTCTAGCCCATTCAGGTGTTAGATATAACAGATATCCAGTTCTTCCCTCCGCTGTGAAGCTCAGCAGAAGTCACAAGCAAGGAAGAAACTGAGAGCCATCAGTGTGGAGAGTGCACTCTTCCCCTTGGATTTGGGCTAGCTCTGGGGTGATGCTGCCAGAACAAGATTCACTTTCCTCTTGTGCTCTTGATGTCCTGGGCATCAACAGGCTCCATTGTGTCTGCTGCTTCATTTGACTCCTGGTCAGCTGTGTCCAGGGAGAGGTCCCAGTGCTGAGGAGCAGCAGCTGAAGGGCTACAGCTCAGGACCTGTTGAAGGTGCTGTTGCTGTAACCCTGCTCAGCACAGCAAGGGCTGAGGAGCTGATGCAGAAGTGATAGGGAAGTCTCAAATCTGAATAGTCAATTGACACAGAGTCAATGCTTCCTCCAGCCAAAATCAAAGTCTTGGAAGCCCTTATTCAGTTGCTGATAAAACCTGGGATCTTAAAATATACAGGTGGTTTTATTTTTCTTGCAATATGAGGGTCCTGGTGAGCCTAAACCCTTACAGAAGGTATAGCAGCAGCGCTGGCAGTCCCAGGGCACACAGCAGGCAGGCTGATGGAAACACCTCCAAGAGGTTTTGTGCTGGGACATTCCTCCCTGACCTCTTCACTTCTCATTGCTAGAGCAACTGAAAAGCATATTTCTGCAGATGTGATACTGGGCAGCCCAAGATGCAACCATGTCAGTGCCCCACACCTCAAGCTGCCAGCTTGCAGTCACACTGGGATGGCCACAGTAGTGAGTGGTGAAATACAACTGCTTTCAATCTTCAATTAACCAGCCTACTAGATGTTAATGACAGTTCACATTTTCCTGCTTCATATTGCTCCTAATCAATTTGAATAACAGATTGCCACAGAAGACTGAATTAAACTATCTGTGACATTAATTCCGTTTTTGTTTTATGTTTAATGATATAAAGCTGTTAGCAGCTTTGTAGTTATGAGTGATGGATTTTCAAGAAAGCAAAGCTGTTCCAAATTTCTTTAAAAAACAAATGAATGGAAGGATATTTAGTGGACTGTTTTCCTTGGATATTTAGGTCCTGCCTAGGAATCTGGTGGGGCAAAGAACAAGGTGAGGAGAGAAGCTTCTTAGTGCCATTTTTTTTTTTTTTTCTGATTATTACTGAGTTGTTACACTACTTTGGAAGAGAGGATGTGTATGCAGGGAAACTGTCTGTACCTAAGAGCCAGAGAACAGAAACATGGTATAACCACCTCATGAGTTGTTTTTCTGGCATCACTTCAGCCCTGAGGCTGCAAAAGGATGCTCACAAGAAGTAGGTCTTGTTGGTCACCTTTGCTTCTTAGAAAAATATTCACTGCTTGTGGACACTGTCACTCAACCCCTCCCAATTATACATTGATGGTCTATTTAGAGTGTGACTCCCTCTCATTAAGAATCTCTCCTGCTAGAAGAAAACAAAAGGGGACAAAACCCCAAAAGTTACTCTCTTTAACTGGAGTCATAAGTGATTATGGCTCTTTATAAAACACTCCAGGAATAGTGATTAAGCCCTTCTGAAAGAATGATGCATTGAAAAGTGGTAAACTGGCTCAGGAAGAAGCAAATTTCTCAAATGACCCATCAAATGATGAGTCAAGATGAGACACCTGTTGAAGACAGTCTAATTTATCCATAGATAAAAAGGATTATCCTTATGTCTTTAAAGTTCAAGAGGGAAGGTTTGAGGCTTTAATTTTTTGCTCTATGAGGGCGTTGAAAAGAAACTGATTTTATACACTGTTGTTCCTATAGTTTATGTTGGATGTAGTTCATCGATTCTTTGATTCACCTCATGCACTGATCTTCTTCAAAGATTCTAAAAGAATTATGGAAAGATTAAAAAAATGTGTACTGCCTTTTGCTGCTGTAGCATATTTTGCTGCCACAGTGGAGGCTGCAGGACACAGCTTGGGACTTATGCTGCTTTTGAGAGGTTTCTCACTCACCAGATGAGTTCAAGTTGTTCACACATTCGTTTTTTTAAAGTCAGACCCCAGGTGCTGAGACAGGAAACAACTGTTGGTCGGCCGAGACCGGTTGTTGAGATCACTTTTTTGAACACTACTGAGTGCAAGGCTTTTCAGCAAAACAAAGGCTTTTCAGCACTGATGGATTCCTTTGTCTCCCTGGTGCTACAGAGTAGCTCCTGGCATGTAGATGTTAATGAAAAGGATTCTCTTTGAGGAAAGATCCAATACTCAGATCCTTTGGCATTCATCATTGTTCACCTTTGTTCAAGTATCTTATGTTTTACATATTTCACTCAAAGTTTCAAGTTTAAATTCAATCATGCTTTTCAGCTCCAAGACCTTTGGAGTTTCATAAGTTTATTTTTAATTTATTGGAGATTTCTACTTTTAGGCATTTTTAATTTTTAGGGATTTTTACTTTTTATAACTTTTTTATACTCTCTGGAATTCTCATGGGGTAATTGGTTACTTTTTAACAGTCAACATAACCATAACGATATAAACATAAGTAGGCCAGTAATAAACTATAAGTAACAGCACTTTGAATCCATCTTTCCTAACAAAAAATTCTCCCCCTTTGTCTTTCCTGGCTAGATAGCTCTAGCTGAAAGTGAAGGAACCTATTAGTGCATCAGAAACATAGAACGGAGATTTTTTTTCTCTGACAGTGTCATTTTCACAGAAAGCCAATATTTCAGTTCTGGAAGCAGCCACTCTCAGTGCTGTCATTTCTGTAATTCTGATGAGAAATCTCATCATAGTATTTTCTTTTCAAAATCCAACTTCTGCAGATGTGGTCTTATAATCTGTCATACCCCTATTTCACTCATTAAAACTTTAGCTATCAAAGAATATTTTAGGTTCTGTACATAATTAAAGTATATAATTATTTTAAGTATTTCTGATTCTCTTTATGCCTATGTCTTCATGAAGTGTGAGTTTAAATTGTGGTTTTACATTCAAGGGCTGATTTTAATTTATAGTTTAATTTTTCTTTTTAATGATTGTTCAGAACAATTTTTCATCCTGGTATTATGTTACAGTGTAACACATTATCCAGTATATTAGCAGATAATTTTCTCTGTTTGGAAAAATGCCAGCATCTCTTTAAATTTGCTTTGAGCATGCAAATTAAACTTGCAACAGCTCTTGGCCAGGTGATGGTCATTGACACAAGGAAAACCTCAGGATAAGGGACAGCAGGAGACACCAGAAACCAGCCGCAATTTGCAGGGATTCTGCTGAAACAGCTGGTCCTCAAACAAGCAGGCTTTAGTTGTCTCTTGCAATCCTCTTCCTCTCAAGGCAGTTCTTTCAGAGGCACAATATGCCCAGTGGGTTATTATTTTAGATACAATTTGCAGGTGGATTTCCCCAGGGTCTCTGGTGCTGCAGCAAACACAGCCAATGCTGCAGAACACCTGCTGCCCTGGTGCAGGATGGTTCCCATGTTGGCCCAGCCTTGGTCGTGAATTACTCAGCACGAGCTTTGCCTGGCACTCAGGGGTCCTTCTCTGAGGTGGCAAAGGAATAAAAAATGAAATTGCATGTGTGCAGCCAGGTGAGCCATCCTGCACACTGAGCCTTGCTGAGCTAGGGAAGGTGCTGTCCCCAGTTACTGCCATCTTCAGCATCTGATCCAGCAAGAAGAGCCTTTGCTTTTGTGACAGTTGTTTCAAACAACAGAAGATGAGGAAAGTGCAGCAATAAAAATACCCACATTTTCTGACAGCTTGTACACTCCCACGGGCGACTTCCCTTGAGCAGGACACGCGCTGTGCCGTGGTCTGTCACAGGGTCACTTGCCTGCTGCAGTGACCTTCAGGTGCTCCAGCCACCCATCAAGATCATACTTGTTAGCAAAATATAAAATTGATTAGAATTAACAGAGATAAATAATTTGAAATGGAAATGTAATTGAGAGGAGATGATGAAGAGATTAATATTGAATCTAATGAGGTAACTTAAAATACTTCAAATTAGGATTACTTTGATTCCTTATATTAATTGCCAAACTTTAAATATGCAACAGGGTTGAAATTTAGGAAGACAATGTTGGCACCCTTGAGACATCCTTCCACGGGTGCTTGTCCTGAAAAACCTCAATTCCAGCTGCCCATCACGTGGGAGCTTGCTGGAAGTGAGAAGGGATCATCGGTGTGTGATCTGACACCAGCAAATAAGAAATTAAATATCGCCATTGTAAAGTGTTTAATCACTGCTCACATTTTGTGTTTACCTTTACGATGATCTTTAAAGAGCCACTTGAGCTGCACTGAGTCAAGCCTCTGGGCTGGCTCATGGACTCATGGCAGCAAAGCAGCAGAACTTGGCAGGTGCTCTGGAAGAAGCTTGTTACCTTCCAAAGTGTAGGAGGGTATTTGCCGGTTATTTTCTGAGATGCCTCATGGCCCAGCAGCAGCAGCATCAAGACTAAACTTTGCAGCCTCAGGGCTGAACCACTGGGACTAACCTACCTCTGTCTCGGGTAATGGAGGAGCTAGCTCAGAGAAATACGGGAAGACAGTTCATTTTCTTTGTTCTAATTGCCCTTTCATCACGAAAAACTGGCTTCTTCACTTGAGAGGATTCTCCCAGAGACTGAGGACTGTCCACATAGTCTTTCTGTGTAGGAACTTCACTGTCTGGTAGTATTGTGTCTTACCTGTAGTTTTCAGAGGTGCAGCTGTAGAAGATGTGCAGCAGAAATACCATTGTTTTTCTTTTCTGCTGTATCCATGGTTCATGTAGGATTTCTCATATGATTGCTGTTCTCTGGTCCCTCAAGAGAATGGAACAGGCAACTTGAATCCATATCATCTTATTGTGCACAACTTCATGGTACAATTCTCTTGCTGTGGGGAAGGCAGAGGAAGAGCAGCCTCTTCTCACACAGTGCTCATGACTATTGCTTCTCTTGGCAAGGCTCTTGATGGCTGGACTGTGGCAGCCACAAGCATTAAAGCAGGAACAGAGAAATGCCTCAAGGGCCAGCTATGGCACCTGGCACAGCTTTGCAGAGGGCACTTAGCAGCAAGCAGGTCAGACCAAGATCCCCTGTCAGCCCCTCGTCCTGCTGCGTGGGTGGATCCCTGCTGTGTCTGCTGGGGTCTGTGTCACCCCCAGAAACCCAAAGCAGGGCACCCCCGGGACATTTGCGTCCCCTCTGTCCTGCCCCAAGCTGTCGGTGTGGCCAGGCATAGCCACGGCTCCCCTGTGGCACTGGGCCAGTCTGCCCTGGGGGTGGCTGACCATGCTGCTGCCCCCAGCAGAACCTAGCCTGGCCCAAGCACCTTGCCTGCCATTACTCCATCACTGCTGGCTGTCTAAAGTAGCAATCCTCACTCATGTTATTAGCTCTAATTGGTCATTAGGCCCTCAAAAGGGCAGGCTGTGCTCCCAGGGAATGGGTGATGGTGCCCAGCTGCAGCAATGGTTCTGTGTCCTGTCCCAGTGGGACTGCAATCTGCTGGCCTTTAAATGCCCTGGGTCAGAATGCACAACAGCAATAAATTAATCCCTGCACGCCTTATGGGAACATCCTCCCTGGAGGATTTGCTGCTGCTCATGGGCTGGGGGGTTTTACCAGCCTTGCAGAGCCAACGAGCCCCAGAAACATCCCCTGGAGCGCCCGCAGAGCTGCCAGGGAGTGCCTAGTCTGGGCCTGGAATTGTTATCTGATTATTCTTTTAACGGAATTACAGAGCACAGAAAAGCTGTCTTGGGGATTTTCTGGGGATATGGAAAATCTATATGCTTTGACAGACGCTGCTTTTAGAAAGGTGTGATAGACTTATGATGGGAAAATGGATTCCTTGCACTGTAATTTTGCAGTTCACTCCAATATGATTTTTGTTTGCATCATATACAATTCTGACACAGATGCATGGTGTGCTTTTACACACCTTATTCCTCAATCTTTTATGCTTCTGTCCTGTATTATCGGGAGAAAAGAAATGCTCTTGTATATTTTCACTATGATAAAACTTTTAGTCCACTGTTTCCTTTTTACTTTCCTAACCTAACGTTCAAGTGCTTTTTTAAAAAAAATATATTAATCAACAGATTAGTTTGGTAGGTTTGATGTGACCTTGTTTGTTATTTTTACAAATACCCACCCCAACAATTTGTAATAAATATCTGCAGTCTAAAATCTAAGATAGCTGGCAGCTGTGTCTCTATAAATAGCAACCTTTCCATGGTACCTTCCAGACTTTCCTAGCTGCTTGAAGACTTTGGTTAACATAGCCAATATTTTTGTCCTCTTTCCCTCTGCAGATTCTCAGAGCTGTCCTGTGCTTTGCCTCTGGGAAACAGAGGCGAACAAGAGTGTGATGGAAATTAACAGCTGACAAACCAAATATCATGAAAACACTGGCCCTTCTTCTGGTGCTTTATTCAAAAATGAAACCTTTGCTTATCTTGAACTCTTATGTGAAAAACCTCATAGCCCCAGTGGGGCAGTGTGTGGACCCAGGCTGCTGCAGGGAGGGTGCTGGGGTCTGCCAAATGGGACAGCACCGACGCCAAGCAGGTGATCCCTCTCCACACCAGATACAGCTCTGGGGAACTCAGAGAAATTCAGCAAGACTCTCCTAAAGCAAGGAAGAGCATGATAATCTGACTGATTTTGTCCTTTGACAGGTTATCACTGAAAATAACTGACCCAGGGAAAGAAACTGCCAAGTACTCTCAACAAGGCAAAGCAATAAGTTTGCCAAATACCATGAGGGATTCCAGGTCCAGCGGAGGTCTCAGCTCAAGCCATGGAGAGCTGTTCTGCTGTGTTCAGAGCACTGCAGGGCCCCAGCTGGCTGTGGGGTGGCCTGGGCTGGTCCTGCAGTGCTGACAGGGGTGTCAGCAGCCCAGCTATGACCCTGTGAGATCAAGATTGTTTCCATAGTTGCCCGTTCTGATGAAAGCTGCCCAGCTGACTGACCACAGGCACACCTTGGTCTCAGCCTGCACTACTGAGTGGTTTATCTCCGCCTCTTCTGAATCACCTCCCTGGCAGAAATTCTGGATTCAGGCCCACAGGTGACATGATGCCATTGGTGCAAGAGGGACAGGTCAGGGGCACTAAGGTCCCCATGGTTTGTGGGGGATCTCTCCACTAGCCCTGGTGCACAGCATCAGTGTCAGCTACCTTTGAGCTTTGCCAGTAATAATAGGAAAAAAAAAGTACTGCCTGGTACAGGTAATAATGTACATCTAAACACACATCTCATTTTACACTTTCAGTGTTACACTCATTGGCAAATACAACAGCCTGTAGGTTGTTAAACAATCTGAAGTTAAATTCAGATTTCCTAAATTTTTTTTTCCTAATGGAAGAATACCAAAGAGTTAGGGTTAGCTTTACATCAATTTCAGTCTTGATGTAAAAAGTATAATTAATCTTTTACTAAAGATTCCAAAGCTTTAAAAATGCACTTAAAAATTTGCTCATTGCCATATTTAATCCTAAATTTCAAAGAAAGTGATATCATGACTCACACCTGCTTGTATTGTCTAGCATTATTCCCAGAAAGACTAATCAACAGATTTGATGCAAAAGATTAATTACAGTGCTCTCAGGAGACAGTTTGTTTACTAAACAATCAGCCATATGCAAATTCCTGACTTACCATGGCATGTTTAATGGCTTCTTGAGGGGGTGTAACAGTTTGTTTATGTTTTCATACAATTACTTTAGCTGACAAGTTGCTTTTAGGGAAGAGGTGGAACTTGGAAGTGGTTGAACTTTATTGTCCAATGCACTGAAGGAAGACACTTTCTGTGTAAACCAAATGGAGCTGGCTTCTGCATCCACTTTTAGGATAAAAAGCCACAGCAACCCCTTTTTTACACTGTTTCCAACGAGCACTTGGGTGTGCAGGCATTGTATAAAAGCCGGTGAATGGAATTGCAGCTGGGAGTGTGCACAGGGTGTGAACTGGCTGGTGTAAACCAAACATGCAAACAATGACACAAGTGAAAGATGGGGGCTCAGCACAGTTTGGGGGGTTCTTCAACACCCAGTTTGAGGGGGGGGACTAAGTGATCAGTAGGTGTTGAAGATGGATTTAGGTTGTGGGTGATGGGAATGGGGGTCCTGCAGACCCCTGTGTGCAGACAAAGCCAGGAAAGTCCAGCCTCCCAGCAGAGCAAAGGAAAGGTAAAAGCAATCCTGCTGCATAATCTAATAACAACAGCCAAAAAAGTCAACTTTTATTCCCAGCCTTCTTTCTTTGTATGCCTGGAAATAACATTTAAAAAGCAGAACATTTATGATAATTTTCATTAATAAATGGTCGGGGAACATTAGATCATTTCAAAGGGATCAGGAGGTTTGGCCTCTAGCTTGAATTTCTCTACTACCAGTAACATGAATTTAGCTTCTCCACTGTAGAAAAAAGAAGTAAAAAAATCAAAATTTGCCAAATGGAAAAAACCAAAGTCATTAAAGGGGAAAGTTTTGTGTTTTTCTAAGCTTCAGGTCATAACAAAGAATGACAATTTGAAAGCATGCCACTCGGAGGAAAGGGTTAAAAACAAAAGATTTGACAAGGAGGGAATAATTTCACTCAAAATGCTGTTGCAGCTGGGAATGCTAAGAATGCTGGTGTGGGAAAATTCTACTTATTATGCCTAATGTTGTTCATCCTCTGCCTGTTTTGAGAAGTAAAATTCCTGTGGAGAGATACCACTCTCATAGACATGCTTGTCTCCTGCTGGGAGAGAGAGAGATCATAAAAGCACAGCCTTGTGATAAAATGTGTGAAGCCCTTTAATATATTTAATACACGGGCAGACTGCAGTTCCCCCTGCTGGGGATGAGCTGAGCCTGGCAGAGCCTGTGTCCTGTGTGTCTGTCCCTGTGTGTGCCCCGTGTGTCTGTCCCTGTGTGTCTGTGCCCTGTGGGATGAGCTGAGCCTGGCAGAGCCTGTGTCCTGTGTGTCTGTGCCCTGTGTGTTTGTGCCCTGTGTGTCTGTCCCTGTGTGTCTGTGCCCTGTGTCTGTCCCTGTGTGTCTGTGCCCAGTGGGATGAGTGGAGTTTGACAGAGCCTGTGTCCTGTGTGTCTGTCCCTGTGTGTCTGTGTCCTGTGTGTCTGTCCCTGTGTGTCTGTCCCTGTGTGTCTGTCCCTGTGTGTCTGTGCCCAGTGGGATGAGTGGAGTCTGACAGAGCCTGTGCCCCGTGTGTCTGTGCCCCGTGTGTGTGTCCTGTGTGTCTGTGTCCCGTGTGTCTGTGCCCTGTGTGTCTGTGTCCTGTGTGTCTGTCCCTGTGTGTCTGTGTCCCGTGTGTCTGTGTCCAGTGGGATGAGTGGAGTCTCACAGAGCCTGTGCCCCGTGTGTCTGTGCCCCGTGTGTCTGTCCCTGTGTGTCTGTGCCCTGTGGGATGAGCTGAGCCTGGCAGAGCCTGTGTCCTGTGTGTCTGTCCCTGTGTGTCTGTCCCTGTGTGTCTGTCCCTGTGTGTCTGTGTCCCGTGTGTCTGTGCCCTGTGTGTCTGAGTCCTGTGTGTCTGTGCCACCCAGCGTTGTTAGTGAGGTAATGAAATAAATGTCCTCTGCCTTTCGGCTGTGATTTGGTGGTTGCCATGGTTACCCATATGTATCAATTCACACTCGCTGAAAATTCCCCTTTAGGTATAAACTCAAATATCTTAGTTTGACTTTTGAGTTAACTAGAGAAGTCTCAAAAAACTGCTCTGAAGATAGCTTCTTCATTTCCTTTGACACAATTTATCATGTATTAGTTTTAAAAATAATTAATTTCAGTACCTTATGGAATGATTGGCACGATGGGCGGTACCTCTCATCACCACAACTGCTGTAGAAGGGACTCACCACTCCCTGGGAATATCAGTTTCCTCTAACTTTAGCAGGGAAGGGAAATACAGGAAATCTCAGAAATAAGAGCTATTTTCTTAAGTGTTTCCCTATGCAAAACCACTCCCACTGGTATTTAAATCTAAAAGGATCTGTGGTGCCTTGTTTGGCAACTGGGAATGCATAAAAGGATGGTGTCATAAGGAACACTTGCTCTGGCCTTTGTTAGACTTGGACCTACCAAAATGAAAATCACTCATTTTGTCTCCTGTTGTTAATTGTGGCATTGCGTATTCAGTTAATACTGCGCTTCTGAGTCACAAAGGTTTTTTTTCTCCTATTCTTAAATGTCCTTTAAAGCCTGTGCATTAGTTCATTGTCCAAATTCCAGCTTCCTCAGCCATCAGGATGGCTGACCAAAGAGGCTTCTGTGGGGAAGGACACCGAGGGAACTCTCATCCCCATCTTGTACCACCCTGAGAGTGTTCCTATGTGAGACTGCTCATTTTTCTGGTTGGAAGAGCCTTTTTGTCTCCAGTGCCAGTGGAGGACAGTGAAGTGGCCACTGTGCCTCCCCTCACACTCCCTGCTCTCCCTCAGCACTGGGGAGGAGAAGGCAGGACTGGCTCCCAGTTTGTGTTTGGGACTAAAGGAGGTCCAAGCAGAGTGGGCACACAGCAAGGGTGAGACCCTGGAAGCTGCATCCCTGAGGCAGCAGCATACAGGGACTCGAAAGAGGGAAATGGACCAGAAAGCGCCGTTTTAGTTTGGGAGTAGTTGCTAGAAAATGTGGGAGAAGCAAACTGAAGGGAATAAAGCCAGCAGGTCAGTGCTGTGGTAGGGAAAGAGTTAAGGCTGGTGTTTCAAACACCACATTCATTGGTCTTAGATGAAGGAGAAAGGAAAAGCTTGAAGTGTCTAAACTGAAGCTGACAGCCTTGAAAAACTCCTAAGGAATTAAGAATAAACTCATAAACTCCTGTGGAGATATAGCTTGTAATATTATTGCCTTTAACTTCCCTGTAGTCTTGCATAGAAGAGGTGTTGAAATGCTGAAGGACAGATCGAAGCATTTTAAAATATTCTCTTCTTTTTTGCAAAATTACACAGGCCATTTCTGTTATATGTAAATTAAATGTTTTGCATTGTGGTGATGTCTACTCCCTGTTTTATAAAAGAACAAGTAAATACAGACATGAGATTTCAGAAAGGAAAATCCAAAACCCACCCTATGTCAGCTGCGTTTCTCTCTGCTTTAGTCCAGTCTCTGGCTCATCCACCCTGGGATCTTGCAGCAGGATGCAATCAGCTCTGCTCCGCACACCAGTGCTGCTTCCTGCGCTGCCCCAAAGCCGAGAGGGGCTCAGCTGAAATCTCCTTTCTTCTCAAAGTTGTGCTATGTCAAAGCCTCGGTGGGCACCAGGCTCTGACATTGCACGGAAATCACTTCAGTGTGCTCCAGATCACATAACACTTCTGGAGAGACACATGTGCCCTTAAAGATGTATAATAGATGTATCCTCTGAAGGATCTGCAAGATTTATTCCTTCATTCATTTGCACACATAAAAAGCATGACATTTACACTCTGAGCAGTGGGACAGAGAGCTAAGCTGGTCTGGATTTTTCTTCTCTCCTGCTTTTACAGCATTACTCTTTTCTTTACAATGTGATTATTTATATGAGCAAGCAATTGGATTACTGAGAGCATCCAGCTCACATTTCCTCTTTTGAAAAGACCTGTGAAAATCTTTATACTTGTGCCAGGAAAGAAAGAGATGCCATAAAGTAAGTGTCTAGCCTGCTATCTCTGCAATCTGATTATCCTTGTAAGTGCACTTATGTTCAAAAGCACTCTATTTCCTTCTTCTTCATTTACCTATTTCTTAGAAAGGTCTTTCTATTTCATGTGTTTGAAATATCTGCTGGTGAGGGATGTCCTTCATGGTGAGTAATTAGCTTTGTGAAATGCTCTGCCTCCCTCTTCTCAGAGCTCTGTCCCTGAGGTTCCCTTGCAAATGTCATGGACCATTGCTTTCAGTGTCTGTGGTGAGGGCAGTGAGTATGTTCATGCATAGCTGTGTGTGTCTGGGTATGGATATTCCTCCAAAAGACAGAAAAACAACAACTCTGGTAAATTTCTTGGAAATAAACTTTATTTAGAATAGTTTGAGTACTACTTGAATAAGAGAGATAAAATCCTACCAAATCCCTAGTCACACGCCAATATTCTTTTTTTCCTTGCTATTTTTTATTGTACAATCAGTTCTGCCCCAACTCTAGTGGCTTCTTTATTCAAGAGAGAGCAGTGGCCAGCGGTAGCCAGGAAGGACAGTTGTGACTGAGAGGGTAAGCAAGCGTGCCCTGTGCCAAGGCTTCAGAGAATCGTGGTGGGGCTGCTGCAAGCCAGCCAGAGCAAATACAGAGAAGGGTCTGGAAAAGCAGGGTAATGATAACAACAGAGTTGCAGCAGAGTCTGAATCTTGAGTGGTAATATTGCTGAAGACGACAGGAGGTAAAGTTAGTGTCACAGTCATCAAAACCAAAGGTGTGCAGATCAACAAAAGTATGTCTTAAAAAAAATGCTGCTTCCAAAAGCCTGCTGAAAATGTTTAGCTTGCTGAAACAGAGAGCTAAGGAGTGCATAATCACAAATGAATATAGTTTCAACTTTTTTAAACCATATTGTAATAAATGGGTATGATTTATGCTGATAAAATTGAAACAGTAAAATCAAATAGTAATCAATATCTTAAAGTGGTAACTTTTTAGGAGAAGAGGGAAGGGGGAGTGGATGTCCCCCTTCTCCAGCAGATGTTCAGCTTTGAGATAACAAACAGAAGCTAAAATTATCTAGCATGGGAAAGTTTTAGGACGATGTCCAGGTAGTTTGGCCTTGAAGTTAAAATTACCCAGGATGGGACAGTTTTGAGACAAAGTCCAAGTAAATGTTAATTAAAGATGAATTTATTGTCTTAGTGTGCTATGAAATAATTTCGGATGTAGGTATATAGAACATATAATGCAATAACAGGTTAGTGCACATGTGTAACCAGGGGGTTCATTGGAGGGGCACTAAGAGGAGGAGGAGGAGGAGGAGGAGGAGGAGGAGGAGGAGGAGGAGAGCCTTCCTCCCCACGACGCCCGAAGGTGGGGAAGGCCACCAAAAATGGGTGATGGAGTCAGCGCAGTGAGGCGGAAATAGGCGGTGATAAAGGAGGAGACACAGGGGTTACGGATTGAAAATAGGAGGGAACGGGAGGTGACAAATGGCATAAAAGGGCAAGGTCAGACATCATAATTGGTACATGGGACTAGACAGGTTCTGCCCATGTATCCCGTGGTAAAAATTTGCTTATGTATTAGAACCAATATTATCTTTTATCAAGAATTATTATACCTTTATGCTGCTCAAATTAAGCTTGC
This sequence comes from Acrocephalus scirpaceus scirpaceus, assembly GCA_910950805.1. Classification (NCBI taxonomy): domain Eukaryota; kingdom Metazoa; phylum Chordata; class Aves; order Passeriformes; family Sylviidae; genus Acrocephalus; species Acrocephalus scirpaceus. Next base: position 47,011 of record OU383780.1, read on the forward strand.
TACTACGTTTAATTTGTTTAGATTTTTATTTCTTTTGATTGAAATTAAGCAGCACACTCATTTATAACAACATGATTCTTTGGCAAAATGAAATGAGTAATTAAATGCAATGATAAATTCTGTAGTTAACCAAAGGGAAGTATTGACCAAAACTGAGCAGAAATAATGAGAAATGGAAGAAAATGTGTTTTCTATTGGGAAAAATACCAGAAGGAAAGTAAAATCTATGGTTTCTGCTCAGAGAGCTAAATAAACCTACATCCAATACTCTGAATAAATCTGGAGCCACTGATGGAAAATGTGTACCCAGCTAGCATGTGGAACAAAGTAGTGCAAACAGTGGGAAGACCACAAGAAAAATGGACCTGATGTCTTGTGGGTACAGCATTGATATCACACAGGGAAGCAAAGAGGAAGCCCAAGCGTCCTGTCAGAAAAACAGTGGAAATGTGTGACTACTGCAAGAGTCACATTGGCTTTAACTGGTGATTATTAATGGTTTGCTTTATTTAATGTTTAAACTGATAAATAATGTCATTCCTTTTCCGTTTATTTATCTATGCCTAATTGAACAGGATTAAGTGAGCAGTACAGATAATGAGGCTTACTGGTCTGAGGTGATTGTGCTAACTGTGGAGCTGATACTTTATAGCTATGAGGTTAGATTCATTAACTGTCTTCCCTTGAGCAAAGAAGTACATTCTCTGCGTGTGAATTGACTCAAAATGAATTCAAACTGGTACCTCAAATTCATTGTCTTTCATATAGAGAAGGAGAATAAAATGGATTAAAGTATTTTCCTTAAATGTTTGTTAAGATTCTGTTTTATCAGTCTGACTGAATTCCTTTCCTCTTTGGCTGTGCCTATCTTCTACTTTGGCACTGTTTCATCTTATTTACCCCAGCAGGAATGAAACCAGAAACCAGAGCTCTTCTCATACTAAACTGGACTGGAAAGCAATAATAATGTTAATCACTTTATTGCCAGTTTCTGGAGTGTTGCTCTGGAGAGCTGCTCCTCTTGCCCCATGCTGAGCTGGAGGGAGGAGGAAGGGCAGGGGAGAACGCAGGGTGCTCAAGATGCCCCATGATATATGAACATGTCAAATGGGCTCTTGAGTGAATCCTGTGGATAAATTGTGGCCAGCTGAATTCTACTAACGGTATTATTTTTTCTGAGTAAGTTTGCTTAATATGAGCAACTAAACCTGAACTAAAGCCTTAGACTGCAGTTATCTTAAGTCTTATCTTAGACTGAACATGTCTTGAGCTCTTGCTTAGTTATGTAAAAGGCAGCCCTGATGCCAGTGGAAACTGGGAGATAAGGAAGCCACAACTTAAAGTCAGCTACTGACCCACTGTGAGACAGAGGAAGAGTCCAGTAAGGAACTGGAGAGCCCAAGACCAAAAATCACCTTTGGACAAAGAGGCGTGTGCAGAGTATGTGAGGAGTCGGTGAGGATCAGGTGCATGGTCAGGGTATAAAGGGCCAGGGATTCCTTTGTTTGGAGTGTCTCCCTGGAGGCACACATCTCCAACTGTTTTTTTCCACTCTACCAGTCAAAAAATTGGATTAAAGCTCAAAACCCTGCTGCAGAATACTCAGGGCAGAGAGATTTTTGTACCAGTGACCTCGTCTGCATCGCCAAAAAGACCAGCTGAAGGTCCATCTCTCTGGGCACCCTCTGGGGCTTCCTGGTAGCAGCACACTCAGACAGGGTGCTTGGAGAGCTCCCAGCATATCCCTGTGAGCACATGTGATTGTCTGGTTCAGCAGCAGAGAGCTAGGCATGAATACCTGCCTTAAACACACCCTGTCCCCAGATAAAGTGGCCAGGTGTTTAGACCATGTCTTTAAATGTTCTGCTACCCAAAGCTAGCGGAAAGTATTCCTATTTACCAATTACTTTAAACAGGCATTTCAGAGAGTGTACAGCTTCAGGGATGGCTGCTTTCATTTGTGAAGGGAATAATGGTTTTTTTCTCCAGGATGCATTTTATCTTGTCAGTAAACATCACAGTGTCACCAGCCAGCTCTCACCCCAGGTTGTGAACAGCACTGCACAGTTTGTGACATGTGATGTTCATGCAGATTGTTTGATATAGTCTGAGAAACTTAAAATGCAGTACAAAAGGACTAGAAGAGATTATTTAAATGAAAGTTTCTAGTATTTTTACTTTGGACATGGCAGCCCCTGCATCTGGCACAGGCAAACCAGTGGCCCTGGACACCACATGCCTGGAGCCAGCGCCTGCTGCTGCCAGAGTGGATTTAACTCCACTGGCAGAGCAGATTCATTGGATTCAACTAAAAGCACTCAGGAGAACTGACAGGGCTGTTCTTGGAAGCAGGTCTCCTCTGAGGGTACTGCTCGACCTCACTAACCAGAATCTCTGCAAAGCTGTTTGCTTCCTCTGCCAGGGAAGGTTTTCCCACAGATGTTGAGGTAACCTAAACAGCAACTAATTTGAAAGCTGAAATGGAAATATATTTATGGTTCATGAGGTACAAAAGTCCATGGAGACCCCAGACAAGGCTCGATTTATTTTTACTGCTAAGAGCTATTTAGGCTTCAGGTTGTTTGTCACCAGCTTGCAATTCTGAATATTTTGATTAGTGCTTGAAGTCTTATTACTTGGTTTGCAACATTACTGCCTGCAGGAACAACGACAGTACTTTGGAAAACTCGTGTTTATAGAGCTTTTAATATATACAGTCTGCCTCAGAGAAGATTAAAGTGTTGCTTCTTTCCCTATCCAGGAATTGACAAAAATGTAACAGAATATATTTCAGCAGAGGGAGTAGCAGAAGAAGCAAATATTATAAATTCCAGAGCCAAATATTATGATTTCTTGTTCTCAGGTACCCATGAATTTTCCAGACAGATGTGTGGGCCAGGCTCTCCCATGACACTATCAGTTCAAATGATTCATTTCTGGCTGCTTTAAAGGACGACTAGAAATATTTTTTCATCTGTACTCCTTGTAGAGGTGAGTAGTGAAGGTGGCTGTGGAAGTTACACGTATGGAACACCTCTGTGGGAAGAGAAAATAAAATACCCAGTTTTTTATTGTTTTGTTGATGGAAAGAACTGCTGAAACCATTGAGAAAAATGTTTTGGCGGAGCACAGAGAAGAGATGTGGAGATGTGTGAGACACAGAGGCAGGGACCACCCACCCGTGCGAGGGTGGGAGATAGCAGTTCGTGCTCGCCCTCACAGAAGGGGAAGTCACATTCCTGAGCTGCTTCATGCTCTGAGGCAGCTTGTTTTCCTTTTACACAAAAGACATTAAAGCAAAGACTCACCTCTGCTTCAGTTTTCCCCCTGTCTCTGCATGGCTGGTAGGTAAAGAGAGAGAGTGAGGGAGAGATTGAGGGAGAGAAGCAAAGAGTCAGTAATTTCAAGCACTGCTAGCAAAGAGTCAGCAATTTCAAACTGCCGGGTTTACGGTGCCTGGGTGTCTGCTGTTTGTTTTCCTTTGAGGCCGTAATTGACCTCCCCTCCTGTTCCGAGCCACACAGGGAGAGGCTGGGGGAGGACGCTCTGGAAGAAGCGGGAGAAGAGAGAAGCATTTGCTCAGTACCAGCCAGTCCGCCCGGTGCTGCACAGGTGAGGACGTAACCCCGCTAACGCCGGGGATGGTGCTGGGGAAGGAAGCTCGGCCGAGCATCTCGACTTCCACTTGCAAAATGCTAATAGGGTGCACTGGGCTTGTCTTCAACGACAGCTTATTCAAGTGAGACCTTAAATTATAATTAGAAGTAGGATGCACTTGTCCTGTGCAAATATGATAATTGATTCATAAATGTATAATGCTGTTAATTAGCGTGTGATCTCTTGTAACAGAGGAATGTGTGTTGCTGTCTCCTGAACCCCTTGAGGACAGGATAATGAACCACAATTCACTGCTCCCATAGTACTTGGAAAGGAAAGAGCATCACTCAGTTCAAGCTGCTCAGAAACTTTGAGCAAAGTAAGGAAGAGGAGTCTTTGCAAGGCCATATCTTTCTTGCTGAAAATCTAATAATCATCTAGTAGAAAGACAGAAATATTTTTCTGTTCAACAGAGGGGAAAAAATCTTTTTATTCTTTGCATTACTCTGTTGTATCCAGTGATCTATGGCCACATGAGTATGACTGAGGAACACTCCTGTTTGTATCCTAGCATGAAAGCTGTTGTATAAACCCAGCAGTTAAAAAAGCTGCAAGAATAATGTACTAACACACACATGCATGACCATGTTTAATATCAGCTCTAGTTGCAGGAATACAGAAAGTCACATTGGAAGCATAAATATATGGGTTCCAGAACAGATGGCTCCATCCAGAAGACTTGTAACACTCAGTGTGGTGTCATTTGTTATTCATGTAGCTGTTCACTTTGTTTCTCCTCAAGGTTTATTTGAAAAGTTGTTTTCACTTGAAAGATATGCTCAGAAGCAGCTGCAAGCAGTTGGAGTCTTAGGTTTTGTTCTGCATCCACATTGTGCAGGAGATACAGCGGCTTTCACTCCCATGGCTCTATGACATCAGTTTGAAGTGGGTGTCATCCAGGTGTTTCCTGGTCTGAACAGATCTAAAAAAGGTGCTTTTTCTCCCTCCATGACTGGAATTCTGCTTCACCTTTAACAATTTTTGATGCTACCAAATATATTGATGGAAAGAGTAGAGAACACAACTTGATTTCAAAGGAAAGAGACCTTCATGCAAACCCAGAGCACATCCCCCTCAGTATGTTTTGGGTTACAGCAAAGCCTCTTTGGCTCAGAGATGTGTTTGCATGGCAGAGCTGCCATCAGCCTCCCTGCCAGCCCTGCAGGCTTTGGCTTTCAGCCTCACAGAAGGGTTATTCCTATAACCCATTCACACCCAAGGCAGTTAAAATGCATATTGTTCTCATGGGTTCACAAACCATGGCAAACCAACTCAAGCCCCACCAGAAGGAAGGAAGATGGGGATATTGTAGGAGAAGAGAAGCAATGAAGTGCTTGTCCAGGAAACAAGGAGGCTGAAGGCAATGCTGGTAATTCCCAGAGGGTGCTGAGTCCCTCTCCTCAAGGTGGCACAGCAGGGACAGCAGCCATGGGGACATGGGAGTGGAGGTGTGTGGAGGTTATGGAGCACAGGCCAGTGTCTGAGCAGGGAACTTTGTGTTTGAATCCCCCCACAGATGCTGCTTCCAGGAGCACAGAATCCCAGGAAGGGTCAGGCTGGAAGGAACTACAGTGGCTCATCTGGTCCAGCCTCCCAACTCATCCAGGATCATCCCAGGGCACGTGACACAGGAGTGTGTCCAGATTATTCTGGAATATCTCCAGTGAGGGAGACTCCACCCTCTCTGGGCAACCTGTTGCAGTGCTTGGTCACTGTACAGGAAAGTTGTTCTTCCTTAAGTTCAGTTGGAAATTCCTGGGCATCAGTTTCTGCCCATTACCTCTTGTCTTATTGCTGGGCACCATGGAGAAAAGCCTGGCTCCAAAACAAACCAGAACATTTGGGACTTTTCTGTAGTGACAGGAGGATGTGCACAACCTCTGGCTGTTTCTCTGCCCATGGGTTAAGGTCAGAAAAGAGATGATACAAAGCACTTTCCCCACAATTTATTTTAAATTTACTCTATTACCTCAGCAGTCATTGTAAAAAAGTGTTGTTGTGGTGCTCTTAATCTGCACTCTGATGGCTGGTATTTGTCAGCTTTACAGTTTTCATTTAATTTGTTGCTTCCATTTGTATAAAGAGAACAAATGTCTGAGAATGGATAATAAACCATCCAGATGAAACAAGTACTTGGTTTAGGGAAAGGTTTCCTATTGCAGGACAACTGGATTTCTGAGAAGACATAAAAATGTGGCTTCTGGAGAGCATCATATAAAATGAAAGTAAAAGCAAGAGAAGTTGCTGAAATAATCCCAGACAGACAATGGTTGAGTGTCTACTCCAGGAATTTACTGTGTGGAGGACAGAGCAAAGTACATTTCTCAGAGTCCAAGGGCAGGGAAGAAACCAGACAAAAATAGAGCGAATGTTTTTGGGTGGTTTTGTTTGTTTGTTTGTTTTAGAATTATATTTGTTACAATGCATTTATGCACCCCCAACCAATATGCCACATATGATATCCCAACTGTATTTACACAGTTAAAGAGAAAATTGAGGGAATACATTTGCAAAGATCTGCCTCTGATTCTCTTAGCAGGGAAATCAGAAAGATGGAAAAAACAAAATAGAAAGCAAAGCAGAAGCCTGATTCCCCAAGCATTGATTTAATGACATCCTTCTGGTGCTATTTATAGCCCGACTAGGTTCATTTCTCTCACTGACCAGTGTGCTCAGCATACTTCCTCACAACAGCTTTAGTGCCTTCAGGACTTTCAGATAAATCTCTTTTTTTATCAGGGAGACAGGTCAAAATGATTACACATAAAAATGTGTAGTTTTAAGATAGACTCAGACTTGCTCTTTTTTGCTCTGGAAATTATTTCCCTAAAAAAAATACCAAACTCCAAGCTGAGATCTGATGGCAAACTCAGACTTTTGCTGCTTGGACAAATCTGGGAGGGGCTGCAGGACACATCCATAGAGAAAACGCCAGCCCATCCTGCCCCTGTTCCCCGCTCTGCTGTGGGCAGTGCCTGGGTGGGCTGAGCTGAGCTCCCTGCAGGGCTGAGAGCAGCAGAGCCAGCCTTTGGGGCACCTGAGAGCTCCTGCCCTCCGAGCTGGGAGCCCTGGCCTGGCTGGCACCACAGTGGGCTGAGCTGAGCTCCCCGCAGGGCTGAGCACAAGAGCCAGCCTTTGGGGCACCTGAGAGCTCCTGCCCTCCGAGCTGGGGGCTGAGCTGAGCTCCCTGCAGGGCTGAGAGCAGCAGAGCCAGCCTTTGGGGCACCTGAGAGCTCCTGCCCTCCGAGCTGGGAGCCCTGGCCTGGCTGGCACCCCCTGCCCGTGGGCAGAGGGCCAAGAGGACACAGGCGAGCAGCTTCACCTCCTCCCCATCCCAGCTCTCACCTTCCTCAGCCACGGCAGCCCTTGCTCAGCCACTTCCTTCAGTGCTGGCAGAAAAGCCCGGGGTGAGGGGCAGCCTCTCTCTGAGGCACTAATGCAGGGAACCCTTTCATTAATGACTAACAGAAGGAGAGTCCAGCCTTTATGACCCCAGAGAAAGAGTGCTCCAGAGAAATGATTGGTAAGATTTCAGCTGTCACCATGGCTCTCTTCTGTAAATATTTATCTATGGATCTGCAGGACTGAGAGAGAGGAATTTTCACTGCTTTAATTCATCCTCTTATGATTCCTTGTATATGTAGGAACACATGTGCAGTGGCCACCTTTTTTAGACCTGCAGTCACAGAATAAAAAATATTCAATTGTAGTAGATCCAGTGAAAAAGGAAAAAAAAAACCCATAAAGGCCATTTCCATACCTAACATTCCTAGCGTGCTCCTTATTAGGATTTTTTGTGATTGTCTGGTTAGAATTAGGAAGCTTATTTTCCTTTAGGAACCTGCAGAGCTGGCAGTGGTGAGGTAAGTTGTGGTGCTACAAAATGCTTGAAACATTCACCTTTTTAACAATTTTGAACTACTAAGAAAAAAGTAAAAAAGAATACAGAAATTATTAAGTAGAAACCTTCAGAACTTTTTTTCTTTATATTTTGTGTCAGTCTTGATGTCTCAGCAGCAGTTTTGGGGTTTTTTTTGCTTTCACTGAAAGTCAAAGAACCCTGGAACTCATCTCTGTCTTTGGTTGAGTACAAACTCTCTGCAAATCCGTCTCTATCTCTGTTTATTCGTGTACCCTAAAAGTGTGTTCTGCTGGGCTTTCATTGAGATATACTCTCTTCCTTTCCTCGTTTTACACCAATGCCCTTATTGATGCTTTTCTATTAAAAAACTGCAATAACATCTCACACAATGCAATCTTATTCTATTTTCCTTTATCTTAACTTCACTAAGTTCTCAGGTCTTTATCAATGCTCTTAAACTCAGCTGTCAAGTTTCAGTCAGGTAATTTTCTTTCTGTAGCTTTGCAGTGTAAGAATCTCTCTTCCATCAAAGACAAAGGGTTTAGGGAAATCTTGGTTCAAAGAAATAAAACAGAGACAAATCTGTGGGAAGTTCAGGGAGCTCTAAGCCTTGGAGATAAACTTCTGAGCAACCTTTACTACATAGCTGATATTTTGTTCTTCTTAGCAAGCCATTTATTTATAAAGAGACAAAATATCTTGGGAGGTCAGAAGAGCAGAGAATTAGTTTTAAAATGTGCTGTGATGTCTGATGTTGACAGCCCAGCTCTGCTGCCATTGTGGTCCTGCTCAAAGGGTGTAAGGACTGGATGGAAGTCAAAGCCTCTTGTACCATCAGTGTGAAGATGATGGTGCTGCCCCTGGGAAATCCATATCAGGAACATGCACTAACTAGAAAAGTTTTCTTCTTTAAATGGTTAACACAGTGTTGTGAGTACTGTCCCAGTGTGGGGATGTGTGTGTGTGTTTGTAGGAGTTTTCTCAGCTCTGTGGTGTGACCACGAGTGCAGTGATGTGCAATGACCATGATCTGACATTCTGGTTTTTAATCCACTAATCTTTGAGTGTTGCTTTTTTAATGGCTTTTCACTAATTCCTAGGAATGCCTTTTCAAATTCTGTAAGCTAAAGGAACTGCAAAGGCAAGTGTGAAAGTGTTGGCAGAAAACCATGTGCCTGTCTAAAGGGCAATGGGGCCAGTGACCTGGATTGAGCTGGTTGCATGGCTTCTCAAATGAGACAAATTGGTGAAATCTGCTTTTGTTACATAGTAGTCTGTTGATAAAAGGCTTTAAATGTTCACCCACATTTCTATTTTCTTAGTCTAGTTTCACCTCACTTCATCTATGAGATACTTTTGACTCATTATACTCTGTGCAAGCAGAACTAATTTCTGAATCTTGCCAGCCCCCAAGTATTTTCCTTCTTGCCCATGTACCTGAAGCCCAGTAACACACTTCAGGAAGGGGAGCTGAAGAAATTGGTCAGTAAAAAAAACTTTTAGTGCATTACTCATGTCTTAAGCGGAGATAAATGGCCATGTGTGACACAAGCAGCGATATATCATCTGCTGAATGCTTGCATTTTTATCCCAAGGCTCAGCCATTCTGAAGCACCAAGGCCTCCACCATGCAGGCAGTAATTGGCTATGACCTAATTTAGATTCTAAATAACTCCAGAGACATGCCAATGTGGCCTTCCAGACAGGCTCAGTGAAAGGTAGCCCTGTCCTGATGCTGACATGATCCCCTTCCCTTCCTTGTGCAGAGGGCTATAAGGATTTCTGCCTGCCAGAGCTGACTGCAGAGCAGGGGATGCTCTGCAGGGCTCGGCCATTGCAGCACCCAGCCCGTGCCCGAGCGTGTGGGGCCCAGGGGGCCACGGGCCCCTTTCCCTCTTTGTTGTCATCCAGTCCATCACCAAGTTCGGTGTTGGAAATTTTGCTAATAAACCCTGTTATTTTAGAATTAGCTTTTGATCATTTATAACACAGGGAACACTCACTTCGAAATAACTTGTGTAGACTTTTGACTCAAGCTCACCCTGCATGTGCATTTGCATTTACCACAAACTTTTAATAATAATTTTTCTTGGAGTTCAAGTTTTCATTCCCTCATTTTGACCAGAAGTTCTGTGTCAGGACACCGAAGTGGAAACTGGTCTGGGCATGTGCCTGTCCAGAAGGAAGCACAGTTTATGGGTGGAGCCTCAACAAAGCTTTTGTTAATTGCTGGGTTAGAGCAAAGCAGGGGAAGCAAGAAATGAACGCAGACTGAGAGCTACCCTGAGCAGGAATCACTGCATCCACAAAATGTGCCAGATATTTAATAATGCAGGACAGACTGGACAGAAGTGATAATATCCAGAAAAACCTTAGCTGCTAAGAGAAAAAATAAAATAGCACATATTTTTCTAGGTATAGCCAACTTGTTCCTCTCTGACAGTTTCCACCTTCTCCACCTTTAAAACTTGAGCTCAAGGGTGTTTTCAGGTCTCATTCTTGCATCTTTGAAAACAAGGCACCTCCATATCAGCAAGATTCTGCATGACTCAGTTTTGTGAGGCTCCAGAACAATCAATGAGACTAGGCAGTGCTTTCTCTAAGGGGAGAAAATAAAAAGTATTATAAATCTGAAGTATTTTCAGGGACTTAATTTTGTTGTAGAGCACTTTTACTGTAGAGTTTCAACTGAGCAGCTTATGTTCAATTGTCTTGAGCCACACATTTTCTAATTTCAAAATAGCTTTGATGCTGGGGTTGGAAACAGCTTCACCTGATTTCGTGTCACGGCTTCCAAGAGAAGTGGCCAAAAACAAATAAGTGTGGGTCTCCCCACTGAGCAGTGCATATCTTCATCAACATTGGCTTGGGACCCAAAGTTTCTGTTTACTGCTGTTTAAAAATGATTTTTTAAAAATCACTTTTTGACCATAATTGACCTGTTTAAGAGGATGAGGAAAATAAAATGCTAAGTTTAGATTTATGTAGTCTTTTAAAAATTCTTTGGAAATTGGGTCACAATTTATATTGAAGTCTACAAATTTCTTTACAACTTTAAATTTAAAACACTTCAAAAATTTAATTTTTTTCATTTTTACTGATGTTTTATAGATTCAAAAGACATTTACCTAATGAGTTTATAATTGTCTTTAATATGTGTCACATAATGAGCATTTTGCTGTCACTTATTGAATGTCTTTCCTTCACTAATCAGGCCTCTATCAACCACTCCAAGTAGAACTTTAACATCAAGAATGAGGTATATGAAGCTTTTAAAACATTGTAAGTCTATGTCACATGATCTTGGGAAATAAATGAGTAATTTCTGTCTCCAGTTCAGAGCTCCAAGCTCTAAGAAGGTAACGAGGGAGGAAAAAAAGAACACACATTCAGAAGTAAATGAAAGATTAAATGCAGCTATTTTGCCTTCATTTGATTTTGCTTTGGTGGACTAGAGTGAATATTTATGAACATAAAATGTAACTTAGATACCCAATTCTCTTTCAGAAAAAAATTTCAAACAGACTAATTCAAAATTTATAACACATGCTCCAATGTTCAGTTGTATTATCAGTCAGCCACGCAAGGATCAGGGGCAGTGTCACACTCCACATAAAATTATGTTGTTTTGCTTTTTTTATAGAAGCCCACCACTTTGCTGTTGATTCCAGTGTTGCTTAAATAGGTGTTCAGAAAGATAATTCCTAAGTAACGTACAAATTGTAGTGGCAATCACTGAGTTTAGGCTGATACGAATAAATTTTCTGATTTTTAGGGTTGCAAGGGGCATTTCTCTCAATTAGTACCTCGTTAAGAACCTTGAGATGTTCAAAGAGGAATCTAGTAGCAACAAACAAGCAAACACAAAAAAGTGAAGCTCTCCCCTGGGGTATCTCCCCTCCTGCTGTGACCAGTCAACTCCTGCAGTGAAAGCAGGACACAAATGAGCTACCTCAGCAAGACACGCAGCAAAGCGTTCATTGTGATGAGTCTGTGAGGAAGGAATACTGCAAAATTCAGAGCTTGCCTACGAGCAGGGACAGTGGACATTTGCTTGTAGTCCTGAAGTCCAGAGGTCAATTTTTTTGAGCCGCTTCAAAGGAAAGACCCAAGCATGGTGAAGCGAATGTCAGGAGCAGAGAGGATTGCAAGCCGAGCCCAGTGTCACACCTATTCTCCTGACAGCCTGGGCCTCGAGGCAGGTAAAGCCACCAGGACCTCGACCAGATCTTGGCAAAGCTGCTTGTCCATCATAGTTGTGACCACGGGCTGAGGTCCCTCCCAAGCTTCCCCTTTTCTCTTTCCCCTCAAAAAGTGTCTTCACGTGTAGAAAAATGGATCATCTCAGTCATGATGAGCCACAAATCACTGAGATTTTGCAGGGACTGGGGTCAGGGAGCCCAAGTAGGAAAACACAAGTGAAGTTCCTCCTTGGAGCCCTGGACTTAGAGCTGCTTGTGCCATTTCCCATCCTGGGACAGTTCAGCATCGAATCCTGAAGTCCTGCTGCCATCTCTACTCACCACTTCAGTGCTCCTTGATCCACTGAAGAGATTTGGTTTTCCAGTTTTGAGTATGTGTCTGTGCAAGTGACACTGATGCGAGATGCTCATTCATTCCTAGTATTCATACATAAACAGGAGCATATGATCCCATCTAAAGATTCAGTTAGGGATTTTAAAATATTTTATTTTGAAATGTTTATGTTTGAAAGGTGAAAGTGTCTGATCTGTGGGTGGTTTATAAGGGAAGGAGACACCTAGGCTCAGTGGAAGCCCTTTGGGCATGTCTGACTCTTGGGCAGTGAAGTGAAGGCTTGCACAGAAAGATGTATACAGTATCAGCAATAAAGTACACAGCATATTGTGATTGTGGCATGCATTGCACTGTAAGTAATTTTATTTGGATTCAGAAATTAGGTTTAACAAGAAACTGTGAATTTATTGCTGGGAGTGACTAACTGCATAAACCAATTGAATGTTAAAATGTAAATATTGTCTTGATAATAAACAAATAACATGTGTTATGTCTGGTCAAAGTAAGTGTAGTATCAGTGACAGTGTTTTGCATGTTTTAATGGTTTAATTCATTCATCTCTCTTCCAGGAATTTGTTTCAGCATTCCATTTTCCTTTAAAGGCATTTGAATCAGGCTTAAAAAGACAGGAAATAAAACAGAGCGATTCCTTCTGTTTTTTCCTCAGAGTGAAATTTTCTTCATCCACCCACAGAAAAGTTGATATTTCCAAAATCCTGCACTGGAAATATATTGGAGTGGTTCTGGAGAGATGTTTGAAACATGCTAGTCACCATTTCTATCCCGTTAACCTTGCATTATTTGGCTCATTATACTCAGGGGTTACAGGTAGACAGCCGCAACTGCAATCCAACGAGGCAGATAAAATAAACCACCAGCTGTGTCCCAGTGAGGACTGGGCGTGAGTGGGAGCCTGTCTCACCTGCTGTGCCCTGCTCACACCACACAGGGACCCTTCAGGCATGAAACAGCTGAGCCCCGACACGACCAAGCAGAGAAGGCAAGGGGCTGCCCCAGTACCTTCACCTGCTGAGGTATCAGACCAAGAGCTGGACAGACTGCTCATGAGGAGAGCCCAACAGCCAGGCTTGCATGGGCTGCACCTCGTCTGCTCCTGGGGAGATCCATAATATTGCTGGTGGTTTGGACAGCGATTTTAACTGAACTAATGAAGCTCTAAAGGCTGCCCAGTTCATTCAGCTGTGTGTTCAGATTGCAATGTTCACACCTGCATGTTCCTGGCTGTATGTGGGACTTGTGAGCACAGGAAACACCACGGCTCATTAATTAAATTAATAAAATAAATAAAATTTAAAATAAATAAATAAAATTAAACCCACAGCTGCCATAGACATGGACATTTACTCAAAGAAGAACTGGGGGGGGGGCAGGAGAACAAAAAGTATGGACTCTGAAATGAAAGCAAAAGGCTCAATGAAATTGCTGATGACATTCAAGAGTGGCAAAGGCCCTGACTGTTAAAATTGATGAATATTAACCTCTGGCAGTGACTCTGAGGGAAATGATAGATTTGCACCTTAGAAGGCTTCAAAGCAAGATCAGAAAGCAGCACTTTGGTGGATAAGCTACTGGAATCATGCACATATCAGAAATTAATTTATCTTTCTTAAGTTACTCAGTATATCACATAAAATGATTTAATGGTCCTCTTTGGTATAAAATCCAAGTTCTAAACAAAATGCAAGAATGAACAGAGAGATGTCTCCCTGAGATCTTGCATTATGTGTGTCCTCTGATGGTGGAACTCTGCAGACAATATATGGATGATGGTTCATTCAGTGAGACTCTCTTTTATAGGCAATAATGCAAATAAATTGCTTTATCAAGGTGAAGACTACACATTCCACACTCTTTTAAACCCTTGGCCAGATTTCAGAATCATATTTCATTTTGCTAAGGTACAGAATTTTTTGCTTGTATTTCTTTCCCATTTCTGGTTTTCTTTCCTTCCACATGCATGCATGGAAGAAAAGGTTGCCACTGTACACTCAGAGTAAAAGCAAACTCAGGTAAATCTGCACAGGTGTCCAGCCCAGACCTGCAGGTAAGTCTGACACATGTGTGCAAACGTCTCCATTCCAGAGCTGGTGCCAGTTTTGCTCATTGTTAATCCTCTAGACAGAATTATTAGGATTCTATGGATTATTCATTTCAGAACATAACAGCTGTCATGACACTTCTGAAATGGAGGTGTGTGGGTTCCAGCACTTACCAGCACTTTTATCTTTATTCATTTTCCTTCCCCAGTTTTCCCATCCTCTCTAAGACACACTAGGCACATTTGAATAGTATGCCTGTAACTGCAGTATGTTTTCAGAACACTCTTCCTTGTGTAAGAAAATACAAAAACTGTAATCAGAAGCCTGATGTTAATACACTGAGCTGTCATGAACATGAAAGTGCTGATGGAAGAGAAATTCATAAGTATTCTCTTGTCAATCTAGTGTGTGTGAGGAACTGTGAAAAATTGTCCTTTCAATGTATTTCTCAGAGAAAAAATTTGTCACAGAGAGAGAATGAATAAAGAACTGGTGAATTTGAGAGCTGAGACTCCTGTGCACCCTTTTGCCAAAAAAATCACATTATTATTACTTATTCCTGTGAGCAGACAGACCCCTGCCTGCTGACTCAGCTGGAGTACTCTTGTCACAGTAATGCAGAAAAAAGTGATAACTCCTGCAGGCAGGACTGGCTGTCTGAGGAAAGTTTTGCTTTCAAACTACACAGACAGACATATATATGCTACTGAAGAAATTTGGATCAAAAGATTATTTGTTTAAGCAAAAAAATCCAGTTGCACATTTCTTCTGCTAGTAGGAAAATTCATACAGGAGACATTTCTGTGGATTTGAGTTTTCTTCTAGCTGAAATTGATCTTTCTCATTCAGCTTTCTTACTATTATTTCCTAATTCTCTGCATCCAGAGACTTAATTCATATTTTGTTGCCTCGTGCTACTTTGTGGCCTTGCAGAAAGCCTGCAGGGTCCATGACTGGGTGGCATGATGCTTCTCCACAGGAGCTCTGAATTCAAGAAAAGCCCAGGAAGTGGTGAATGTAGAACACTTCTTTCTGATTCAGAGTTTGTGTTTTAGGAACATGAGATAGGAGAACTGGTCTCATTCCACAGAGTTTATTTTAGAAATACCGTCTTCCCATATTCCCATGCAGAAGCAAACCTGGGAGGAACGTGCTGATGTGGGGAGGTGAAGGTCTGCTCCATGAAGGTCTGCTCCTGCTGCTGCTCCTGCTGCTGCTGCTGCTCCTGCTGCTGCTCCTGCTGCTGCTGCTGCTCCTGCTGCTGCTGCTGCTCCTGCTGCTGCTGCTGCTGCTGCTGTCACAAGTGCCAGGTCAGCAGCTCCTGAGACACACAACTATGCTTGGTTATCTCAATGGGGAGACAAAACCCAATGTGTTAAAAGGAGGAGCAGTAACAAATGCATCTCTAATCATCTCTGCTTACCAGCTGCTGAATACCTCAGGTGTACAAGCATTGCTGGCTCTCAGTCATGGGCCTGGTCTGTCAGGTAAGAAACGGAGAACACAAAATTCCTTGCCTAAGGGGGGAGTTCACAAGGAGGGAACCACGGCTGGGATGGGTCTGGCCCTTTTACCTGTCAGCAAAAAATTTGCAGGGAAGTATTGCTTACTCTACTGTCAGCAGAATATTGAAATGTCTTCTTTTTCTTGGAAGGGCATTTATTTTGCTGTGGTTAGTGTCAAGTTGTGATGAACATCCTCTGAAGGAGGAAGAGATGCCTTGCTGTGGGCTTTTACTGGGAGATGGCTTCTTACACTTGAAAACAGATCCTGAACAGAGGCCAAAGCAGTATCTGTGAGTTTCTATTGGCAAAGCTTTGGGACTGATTCAAAAGGAAATTTTGGAGCATTTTCTGGAATTTGAGGTCACTACACAAAGAGTTTTTAGAGTAGTAGTTATAGGACACCATTTCCTGATCAATTAATTTCCCGAACACTAATTTATTATTACTGAAGAGTTCAGTCACCACAGGTACATTGCTTCATTTCCTAAGTTGTTTCACTGTGAATGCTCTCATACCACACAGTTACAAACTGTGTATTTGATGTTGTTGTACAAAAGCCTCTCTTCACTTGCAGTGGTCGGGTGCTAAGGTAACGAACTTGGTGATGGATGATAAAGGAATAAGAACTTCCCCACAGAAACACAAGTGTGTGAGTACAGCCAGCACTGCCAGCTGTAACACAGCTCTGTCAAAGATCCTGAGAGAGAAGAAAACTCTGAGAATATATGAATTTGATCAAATATATATGAAATATCATCAGTGAATCTCAGGCTTGCAGGATTCATTTAAAGTGACTGAGAAAGACTTTACCCAGTTTTTTTCCCTGGGGACATAAGTCAGAGTCAGTTGGAGTTATGATAAATTCAAGTATTAATGGCAGAGGCTTGTATGCCAAGGGCAGATGAATAAAAATGCATTTGCTGAATGCTGGGAGCAGGAATAACAGATGAGTAAATTACTTTTAAAATTTGCATTCAGCTTTAAAAAAGAAGTATTTATATTAGTGCCATCTGTGTTGGCTGCAGCCTGTCTGGCACGGAGCAATGTGTCTGTATTGTGCTGGAGATGAGGGTCCCCTTGGCTTGGAGCTGCTGGGAAACCCCTGAGCCTGCAGCAGAGCCCTTTGCCCCCTCACGTCAAGGCACAAATTCTGTCTTCCCACCCACATCCTTCCCAAACCACGCAGCTCCTGAGGAGGGGACTGTGGGACCTGTGTGGGTCCCACAGTGGCTTTGGTGAGCATGGCTGCAGACCCTGGGCTGTCCCCCAGGGATGTCCCCCAACATCTCCCTCTGCTGCCACGGCTGCAGCTGTGGCCCAGGCTACACTGCCAAGCTGCCCTCAGCCGTGCACAGGGCTCAGTTTTATGCTGGCAGACTACAGTTCTTGCCTGTACAGTTCAGTCCCAAGGATTGCAAACTCCAGAATCTACTTCGTTTCACTGGATTAAGGACAACACAGTCTTCATAACAGCCCCCACAAAGGACACTGCCACATCAAGCAGAAATGTCAAACCAAAGCTGGGAATGAACATCCTCAAAAATTAGATTTGTCAAAGACTGAACTCTTCCCCAGTCTGATTTAACCCCTGACTGCACAGAGCCAAGTCTCAGAAATAGCCATCCAGAGACATAGCTTGAATATATAATATATAATATATAATATATCTCTGGACTATATTGCTGTGAAGAAAAATCAAAAGGAGCTGTAGGAAGGGTTTGAGTAAGTTTCTTTCAGTAGACTAAATTTCCAAATAACAACAGAGAAGAAATAATAACAACAATTTAGGTAGAAGTAAAGACTTTACTTGTCTTGTGTTGAGCTTCTCTGGCACCATCTGCATATCCCTGGTACTGCTGAGGACTGACATCAGCAGATCACAAAGACAGATTCAGACAAGGGCATAGTACCATGACCTGGGGGAACAGGCAGGAACTCACCATGTCCCAGGTAGTCACTGCTCAGCCCAGCACTTAACATGGGGCAGCCAGGCCTTCTGTTCCTGTCTGGAATGTTCAGCTGGAAAATGTGATCATCCATTGCTTTGAAGATAAATGGAAATGACCATAAAAATCTAAATTTGTTATTTTTAGAATTTCTTTAACTTCCATGTTTTAATCATTGCAGCCTAAAGCATGAGGCTAGTATTAATTTCACATGAAAATTATATTCCCATTTTATATGCTAAATGTAAATTACAGAGAGGAAAATACACAGACAAGCTTTTCTATCAGGCAAATATCCTTGAAAAAGTAAAATCAACTAAACTCTATCCCAGAACATTTCCACCAGTTATAGCTGCTGCATCATGCAAACCAGACAGTTCCTTCTCTGTGTGTCCCAGAGCACAAGCAGAGCACTGGCCTGGCAGCCCAGTGCCGTTTCTGCCACTGTCCCAGGTGTCCCACTGGCAATGGTCACTGCCTGCAGGGCACCACCAGACGACCAGATGCCTTGGCACCTGTCTTTGGAAGCACACGAGGTCCTAATTGCTTGTCATTGCTTTGGTTCCCAAATATTATTTGCTCGAATCTCACAATGTGTTGATAATTTCTTCATTACCTCCTCATCTCAAAGAAAACAGAGGGCAAATTAGAAATGTGACTTGAGCATTGGTTTCAAAAAAATCACACTAGAAACAGGAGTTCAGCGCTCAGGAAAGAACGAGTAAGGACTGGCAGATTCGAGGCAGTGACTCTAACAGTGACTGACTGGGATGCCACGAATCATATTTATGTCTGTGATGTAACACACCGTGTAATGCACCCAATGTTTTTATGTTTTGGTGGCTGTGCCACCCTTCTGTGCATTTCAGCACCTGCAAAGTCAATGTTGTGTTCTCCTGCAAGGATGAAGGGGAGCAACGTGAGGGGAGGTGGCAGGGTCTGCGCAGGCTCACTGCGCTGGGGGCTCTCACCTCAGCCCACGGGACCCCTCCACTGTGCGAGGGAGAAACACAAATGGCACTCACAGCTGCACTCACAGCTGCACTCACAACTGCACTCACACACACTCTTTACTTTTTCTGTCATAAAGGGGCCTGAAGCCATTGCTGACATCTGCCTTCTGTGGCCTGTAGATGTTTAATGCAGAGAAATATTCAGCTGCTAAACACTAGTAAACAAGAATAAACAGCTTTGATTGCTGTCACGCTCCACTCCAAGGCAAAATGCACCAGAGCACACATTTTCTGTATTCAGAGTTTGACACATGCTTCAAAATCAATTTTAAAGACAGCTAAAAGAGGGAAAAATTGTTTTTTTCTGGGCACTCTAATTAACAGGAGAATTAATTGTTTGTTACCTGCATTCAAAAGCAGAAGAACGGCCAGTGGAAAGTGAGCAGCTCTTACAATACTTTCAATTAATATTTTAGAAATATTTTCCCATAGACAAAGGAAAAGCATGTTATAGTATTATTAGTGTATAATCTTCTCAATTTGGCTTGTCCTGTTAGCGGCTACAGTTGGTCAACATTTGTAATAATGATTTAAAAGAGTGAATAGATGCTTTTCCTATCCCTCCAAACACTTCCAGTCTTCAGTAAGGTCTCTGTTAGCCACTGACCTGGTTTCATACCGTGCTTCTCATCTTCAGTGTCCAACAGGAGCAGCTCAGAAGGGCAGCAGCAGCCCAGAAAGCTGTCTGGCCATGCAGGGGAGAGACCTGCTTCTGCAACGGGGGGTGCTGGGGAGGCTTTTCTCCAGCATTTGCACAAAGTGACTTTCAGGTGTACATTTCCTTACTTGGGATTTATGTAGGAGAAAATTCATGAAATTTGATGAGTAATCTGATCTGGGGGAAACTATGGACACAGTGGTAGAGCATGGTGGCCATTGCAAACTATTTCATTTTTTTCTGGGATGAATCAGGAGGGGACCTGGCTGCTGTGATGCAAACTGGTGGAAGGTACTTCAGTTCATGTCCAGAACAGTGGGGAAAGCAGCTGCTGGCTGACAGGGACAGAGGGACTGGCTGACTCTGGACCAAGTCCTGAACTTTTCCTAAACACTTCAGCACCAGCCCCGTGGGTCCTGGTACACACACAGGACGTGTGCTGTGCTCCATCCCAGCTCACCCAGGACAAAACAGCTGCTCCACAGATCCCTGCATGGCTCAGCCTTGCACCTTCCCTAACCCTGTGGGGCCAGTGCTGTGCTGGGAGGATGTTAATCTTAAAACCTGCTGCTTTCCTCAGCCCCTTCAGGGGCTTGACTGCCCCTTGAGAGCTGGCAAGGGGGTGCCAGTCCCGAGCTGCCCCTGTGACCACTGGCTGCCAGGGCTTGTCTCTGTTCTGAGAGGCCAGAGCAACTTGCTCTGTTTTATACTGAGGAAGCTTTGGCCTCAATTGATGGTAAAGATTAAATGCTCATCACTGATTATTTTTAATTATTTAGTGAGCAATTTCATCTGAGCTGATGATACTGCTCCTACCTCTACAAGTCACAGATGCTCTGGTTCCTAAGAGAGTGAATATTAATAAATGTTCTGGCACATAAAAAACAAATCTGAAGCATTGGTAAAGCTGAAGAAAGACTTGAGAGATATGGAAAGTAATTATTAATGAAAATCATTGATGAATGAAATCAGTGCCTTGAGTCATAAGAAAACACATGCAGGTTGATGTGGGAGAGGCCGTGGGAGAGCAGAGCCCAGGCCCTCTCTTTGCTCTGGGGAGTAGCAAAGAACTTAAGTATGTAAAGTCCTTAATCTACCCAATAAAGGTAAGACCTGTTGTGAAACCTTCCACACTCGAGCAGGATTTCATGACACCACATTGCATCCTGCAAGGCCCATGGCCCTCTGAAAGGTGCTGAAATGGAAAAGAGCATTAGTAAGTCAGCCAGAAGAGATTGTGTTTGGCCAGGTGAGGTATTCCTAGTGCACCAGCTGTGCCACAGCTCTCAGCTCAGCAGAGACCTTCCCAGACTGCAAAGCACTGTCCTGCCATGCTGCACAGCTCAGCAGGCTGAGGGCATTACCTGGCCCATTACCTGGCACAGGCAGCTCCCACTCCAAGCGCATCCAGGGCAGAAGTGAATGAAGGAGGGAGGATGCTGCCCTGGGTTCATCTTTGCAGTACAGAGAAGAGCCAGGATGAGTTCAGCAGAGGTGATTTCTAATACAAGCAGAACTTTTTCTTGTTACGACCATTTAAAAATAATAATCTGAAGTTTTATATAATTATTTCAAAGGTCAAATTTTTTGGAAAATAATCTTGCAAGCAGCTTGTTGCACATCCTTCCATTGTGAGTATTTTGTAGGGAGCAGCCACCCGTGGAGGCTGTGGGAAGGAGGCCCTGCCTGCCCTCAGGGCATGCCTTGGCTCACTGTCTGGCCTGGCCACACCAGAGTGAGAGGACTGTGACAATTGTTTTGCTGTGAGTTAGGTCAAACCACTTGCCAATTGCTACGGCAGTAGCCTGGCTGCCACTGAATCTTCATTTCCATCAGCACCTTTCATCTGTTTCTGTGTTGCTATGCGCAGCGTGTTCCACCCTCATACCAAAGGGAAGTCAGTCTCAGGGTTTATCAGAATATAAAGTCGCTAATGCCTCCAGAATTTGGATTAGACGCTTCTACAGAAACTGATATTTTATGCAATGTGGTCTGTCGTGGAAAAGCTGAGAGAAGATCAGTTATTCACTGTAGGAGGAAGGCACTGCCAGGCACTGCTGCAGATGCCTCTTTCTCAGCCAGACCACACAGCAATGGCACTGCTGGCCCCACAGGGAGCCTGGGGCCACGGGGCAGAGCTGAGCACAGCAGGGCTGAGCATGGCTGGGTGCTACCACAGCTCTGAAGAGTGCTGATGGTTACTCCCACATGCCCGGGCATCCCCGGGGTCCTGCTCCTCAGGGCTAGCAAGTGCAAGTCTAAATTGCTCCACTCCCAAGTGGTTCTCCTCTCTTCTTCCCTCCTCCTCCTCCTCCCACTGCTCACCTGTGGCCACGAGGACACAAGTCTTCAGCACAGAGTAGGGAATGGGTAATGGGAATGGGTGCAAACACAGTTTTGGAGTGATGTTGTTTCCTGCCTTGAGGTGGAAAATCAGCATCTGCCCGCCCAGTCAAAAATCACAGTTTGTTATGCTACTGCCCAATACTTTCCAGCATGGTGGGTGTTTCAGATGAAAATTCTCCACCCAAGGCACTGGCCTGAGGCTTTCCCAGCCCCATGATCTTCTCCCAGCCACCTATAGGGTTGGCATTGCAGTGGGTATGGAGGTAAATTAATTACACCAGAATATTCCCAGCTTCCTTGCTCTCCTGGCACAGCCTCACAGGGAAAACCAACAGTGAGTGGGCTGGGAAGGGCTGAACAGAGCTGTTGTGTGTCTCCTCAATGGAGCAATAATAATGCAACAAAACAAACCTCACGGGATGGGATTGTGTGCTGTCCTGGATCTCTTGGGTGCTGCCACCCTCTGTTGACACCAATTCCCCATCCCAGCTGCTCCAGCAGAGCCCAGGCTGGGATTGCTCCAGGCTGGGAACAGAGAGGGAACCAGGAGAGGAGCACAAGTCAGTGAATGGGTTGGTTATTCATTAGCAGCAAACTCTGTGCAACACTGCTCTGCAGAGGCAGCAGAGGAGACTTTTCTGCTGCAGGATATTGTAAATCTGTGCACATTTTCACTTCTGGCGCTCTCTCCCTCTCTCAGTCCTTTCCTCTCTTGTTCTCTCTGTGCCCACTCTCTTCTTTCCTTATTGCAATGCTTTTCCCAAGCTAGATTTTCTGTGAATTAGGTTTTAATGCCTCCTCATGAGAGGCAGTTTTTCATATTTTAAAACTCCATCAATTAAGATTTCTCACTTATCACCAGTAAAACTGGAGTTTTGATTAAATATTATCCAGCAGCTCTAAGCACATAGTTTGTATTAATTTCAGGGCCTCATTATATGCCAGTGGTATTTATATGGGCTTATATATCAAATATACTGTGTGTGTATAAGCAGAGACTTTCAGAACAAATACTGGATAAAGGAGCCATAAAGAAAGAAAATGGAAGTCTCTCACTTGGTACAGCTACAGAGCACTTACTGAGCCCCTTCATGAAGGTCATGGAGAAAATGGTGGGGAAGAGACATTTTCAGGGGCCAGGAGAACAGCAGGATCAAGGCTGATGCTCCTGCAGCAGGACAGCCAGAAGGTGCAGAAGCTCATGGCATGAGGCTCACTGCACACCATTGTCTGCTCTTGTGGACAAGGCATGGGGTGAAAGCACTGATGGACCCATATGTTCATTTAATAAATAATCCAATGTGCTGATGGTCACAGGTTTTTATTCACTATACGTGGCCTCGTTCTCTGAAGGAATCCTGGCTATGTGGGCACTTGGTAGCACGGGGCAATGCCCAGGGGCTTGGGTGCCAACCATGAGTGCTCTGGGACTTCTAGCCTGGGGCTCTGCATTGCACAGACTCTCTTGTGAGTTTGACTGAAACTCCCTCCTACTGAGAAAGCATTGTTTATTTATAAACAAAACCTAAATGAAGCAAAGATTACAGGAATATGTCTTGGTGACTCTGACAAAGCAGCAGCTCCTACGCTTGCAGAAATACTCTGTGGAAAGCATCACATGACAGGGACCAGAGGGGCTGCTCCGAGCACAGGTTTCAGGGCTGCTTGTGTTCTGTGTTTGTGCGTCACCCTGGTGATGCTTTAGGTGTCATTAGAAGGAAAATACTGGCAGCAGAATCCTGTACTCAACCTGACATCACACAGCAGATACACCTGGATGCTCTCCCTCTCTCCACCACTACATTCCTCTCTGTCTTGAGCCCTGTGAATGAGCTGGAGCTGCTGTGAACTCCTGTGCAAGCCCCTGGCTGGCTCTCTGTGCAGGCTGGGCTGCACAGTGTGGGACACCAGCGTCTCCCAGAGGAGGGACAGAGGCATTTCACGGAGGAGGGACAGCAGGATCTCGCAGAGAAGGGGCAGCAGGATCTTTCAGGAGTCACAGCAGAGCAGGCAGCTCAGCACAGCTCCTGTGGGGTGGGGCACATGACACTCCTGGCTCATCAGCAGCCATGTGGACACCCGAGCAGGGTGCTGGCTACCCGCAAGGACAAAGCCCTGGATGGAGAAACCCTTTGTGAGTTTGGACACAGGGCAGCATTAGGTAAATTTGTGTTCAGTAGAAGCTGCCCCAACAAGCCCCAGGGAGCTGTGAACATGCTTGCCCGGATTAAAGATGTGCTTTTTCTATATAAGCTCTTCTAATACCATAGCCCTAGGAGGGCTTTGCATTTGTACCTCTGCCCTCTCTTCTCAGTAGTTCACTTCCACTGTAGTTAAACAGAAAAATCTAGAGGACTACAAAAGAGAGAAAAGGTCTAAATTCTGTCCTGCTCGCTGTCACAGCTCCCTATCATCTCACCAAAACTTTTCTAAGTCTTGTTTGTACTTGTTTGTCACTGGAACCAGGAAGATGCTGCTGCCCTTAAGTGTAGTTTACATCTGGAAGTGGTGCTGAGGTCAGTGAGGACCCTGCTCTCCACCTGCCCCCTGTTTGTCCCCCTCTGGGCATAGCAGAGCCTTGTTCTGAACAGCTCGACTGAGGTGAGTGAGGGACACTGACTCCCCTCACAAACCTTCCTGGGGGTCAGGATCAGGGCAGGTGGGATTGGCCCTGCAAATGCTGGGTAGGGACAGCACAGAAAGCGAGGAGCCAGGTTTGAGTACTGGCCAGAGGCTCCCCGTGCAGGTGGGGTCTGAAAGGCTGGAATGTGTTAACAGTCTGGGGTAGGGCACCAGCACCAGCCTCCCCTGCATGAGCAGTCAGGCTCCACAGGGCATGTGCCTTAATGGCTTTGATGCTGACCTTGGGCACCAGGAAACACCTTGCTCAGGTCTTCTCTCAGCCCGCCTGGGAAGCAGCTCCTGGTGATTGTCTATGGAAGGCTCCTAGGGAGATGGGCACATCCACTGGGAGCCAGGCAGTGCCATCCATCCCAGCAGGGCTCCTGTATCCAGCCCTGCCTGGGAAGCAGCTCCTGGTGATTGTCTATGGAAGGCTCCTAGGGAGATGGGCACATCCACTGGGAGCCAGGCAGTGCCATCCATCCCAGCAATGTATCCAGCCCTGCCTGAGGAGCACAAGGTGTGCCAAAGTCGCTACTGGCAGCTCGTCCTGCAGGGTGTCCAGCAGTGCTGCGGCTCCTCCATGCCTGTTTTCCATCTCACAGCTGTAATGATGAGCTCTCCATTTCCATTTAGTTTTGTCTCTTGCCGAAACACGTCTGGGCAGTGTGCCTCCATGGTGCCGTCTGACAGGAGCTGTGAGATGCCACCATCAGAGGTCTGCTGAGAGAATCATTTGTGTTGTTTCCTACTGTCTTTAATAACAGTGTCACTGGATCAGATACATCTCACAACTGCCATAAAAAATGTACAGTGTATGGCTCCTTGAAAACAGATTAAGATTTACTGCTCTCTATTTGGATAGCAGCTGATGGGTTATCTCTGCAAGGCACTGTGCAATTTCTACTCTCCCAAATTCCATGAAGCATCTTAATTTTAATCTCACATATATAACCAAATATGTCAGTAGAACCAAAGGGGAAACAGATAAATCATCCATATTTGAAACACAGTATGACTTAAGTAAAGAAAAACATACAAATTCCTCTTTGTTCTCAAGGAAAAAATATAGGTACTGGCACAAAATCAGAAGCTTTTCTTATCTGAGGTATTATGTTGAATATATATATATTTTCTTTCCCATTTGCCATTATCAGAGAAGAACCAAAACCAATTAACTACTGATAGTTCTTGTACCTCCTCTTGGAGACTTCTCTTTCAAAAGGCAGGTTCCAGCACTGTCTAACAGCTGTCATCCATGTGGTTTGTTGCTGCAGAGGTAAAAACATCTCCTGTCATTGGGAGTCCCATCTCCGTCCTGTTTAGAGCCTTTTAGGGGTTAAGCCGGGCTCCTGAATTGCAGAGTTGGATATGGCATCCCCCTGCTGTGGGCAGAGTTACCCTTCCCCAGGCTCTTAAAGGGGGCTTGTCACTTAATGTGCAGCCCTGGCCGGGGAATCGGGGCAAAGATGGCACTGCCACCCCCTCCACGTCCCTCATCACCCCGTGCCTGGGGACCAGTGGCCCTTCCTTTCCCTACTCCTCCCCTTGCTTCCACTGCAGCTGCAGGCACCCTGTGGAACTTTGAGTTCTGGGCATGGAGCTGCTCCTTTCTGCTGAGGCTGAGCCTTTCTGCGATCCACTGGGGCCACCAGAGCCTGTCCAGTGCCGCAGCCCTGGAGCACAAACCCTCCCACTCTGGTGCCATGATGTGCCCCAGGCCCAGCAGGGACTGCTCTCCCCTGGGCTGGCCTCCCACCACCTTGTGTGGGGTCTGACTGAGACAGAGCTCATGTTCCCTTCGCAGCCCTCACCGTGTGAGTGGGCCAGATCCTCGGAGGGGACACAGCGAGTCAGCTCAGAGATAAAAGCTAAGGGAGAAAGGAGGAACAGGATGGCATTTGTTATTCTACAATGTTTGCCTTCTGGAGCAACCTCTACCTGTGCTGAAGCCCTGCTTCCCGGGAAGTGCCTGAGCATTGGTTGCTGATGGGAAGTAGAGATTAACTTTTCCCCTTTGCTTATGCACACAAACTTCTGTTTTCCTTTTATTTCTTTAGTAAACCGCCTTATCTCAATCTACTGTTTATTTTCTGTCTTATTTTCTCTCCCCTGTCCTGCTGGGAAGGGGAGTGATAGAGTGGCTTGGTGAGCGCTTGGTGCCCAGGAAAGGTCAATCCACTACATACATGCAGCATCATTAGCTTCCTCAAATATTTCAAATTATTTAGTTAAAATACATTTGAAAGTGTCATGGCTTGCTGGGGTGGAATAATATCCTCTCCAAACATGCAGAAAAATGTTGATTTCAGAAATGAAAGGCAGGAATTTAAGATTAGAATGATCCAACAATCTCATATGCAATGTCTTCAATGTCTTTGGTTGGTTCTTGCCCCAAGACCAGGTATTATATAGAGGCTGCCCCTGCAAGATTCCAATCTGCATTGAGTAATTCCCACCAAAGGAGAATCATTCCCAACTATTGGAATAATTGGTCAGGGGCTAATTAGTATTTCAATGACATTTTATGCCTAGTTTTTTATTTTGAAATTACGGTTTTGAATGCTGTAGGATGCTTTGCAGACCTCACTAGAGTATAAACAGAGCAATTTTAAGTAACTTGATACATTGGCTTTTTTGTGATTTTTCTTTTTAGGAATCCTAATCCAATAATAGAAAGCAAAAAGGAGATATCAGATATTAAGATTACAGTTTATATTAGAACATGGAAAAGAAATCAAAGTAAAACCACGGGTTTGAGGCTCTTAAGCAGTACATTCCCTCTGTGGTGTGTAGTTTTGCCTCCTTGATGCCAGTGGCTCCAGAAGCCATCTCTCATAACAGGTTCTGGTTTTATCTGGAGCTCACGCAAGGCTTGGAAGTTAATTATAGTTCTAATATTCTTGCTAATGAATTTGAGCATAATTATGGAGTAGAATGATTTCAGAGGTACTTTATGTGAATACTAATTGCTGCCTTCAAATGTTGGTAACTGGCTTCCTCACGGGAGCTCTGGGAGGGAGCGTGGAGGGGAGCCCAGGGAGCCCTGCCAGGCAGAGGCACGGGGCCATGGGGGCTGTGCCTGTGACACATTTCCCTGTGGCTAGAGGCCACGGGGACACCAGCATGGCCAGGAGAGAGGTGCTGGTCTGGGGACCTGCCTGGGGCTGCCTGCCTGAGTCAGGCTGTCTGTCCCCACAGCACGTGTGGGCATGCCCAGCCTCAGCTCCATTGAGAGGGGTGGGATTCAGCCAGCACAAAGGCCGGGGGGTGCCAGGGCAGGGGCTTCTCTCAGAGCTGTGGCACATGAGGGCCAGACCCACATGGGTCAGTGTGCCAGCACTGTGAGCATTGCCCAGCCACAGTGGCTGTGAGTGTGAAAACCCATTAGCAGCTGGTCATGGATAGCTGGGTGCTCTTTGGGATGATCTCTGGTGGAAAGGAGACAGGTGTTCCAACACAACAGCAGGTAGAAGGACACTGAGGAAGCTCCAGGTGTCAAATGGGCCAGGGTAACTTGAACAGAGAACAGAGAGCCTGAATTTTACAGTATCTGCACAGCTAATAAAAACAACAGAATTATGTTCCTTCAGGCAAAACAGCATGGCTGCTTCTCTGCCTCTTTTTCATGTCTTATTTTATGCTTGGAATTCATTCCAGGAGTCTGAGACATGACATTTCTGTTCATATGGTCTCTGTCTTAAGGCAAAATTTAACCTCTGGGAAAGTTTATCAACTTGAGAAGTTTTGCAAAGATCAGTAGAAATGGCAATGATTATTGAAATGGAAGCTTGTGGGTTACACTCAATCAATGCAATAGCTGTATTGAGATGTGTTTTCTTCTTTAGAATAATTTAATAAAGTTCAAATCTCCTCTGAGAGAAAGAATTACTTGAGCAAAATATAAATTAAGGATTTTTTTTTTCACAGCACAGTTCTTCAAATGAAATAATATTGAGTGAAATGACTGAAGTTTACCTTGATTAAAAGTGGCATCAGTGTTTGCAAAGTCTCAGAGTGTGCACACTCCCTGTGCCCGGCAGAATTGGAGTTTCTCTGGGTGATGATGCCATTGTGAGCATCCCACAATCCCTTTCTCAGCCTTTCTGGACAGGAACAAATGGGAGTTGAGTGTTTACATCCTTATGTTTACTTATATAAATTTGGAACTATTTCTTTGCCCTCATTCTCATCCAAACACTGGTTTGCAGAGCAGGTCAGATATGGGATATGGTTCTGTATGTGATTTGCCTGGATTCCTGTAGCCTAGCATCCAGCACTAAAATGTACATTCATAGGCAAACACACAGGCACATGTCAGGAGAGACAGCAGAATCACAGTCTGCAGGAAGCCACCTGCACCATGCAGTGACTGATCTGTACAGGCACAGCTGGACATGGTCCTTCATTCCCATGGACACTGAGATCCACGGGCACAGCACATGGGAATTTGCACCTGAAGAGTTCCTAACCTTTCCTAAAAAAGGCTGAGTGATGAAAACCAGCAGGACCCTGTGGAGGAAAGGGAGGGCAAAAGGTTCAGCAGCATAACTCAAACTGGTAACTACCCACCCTGGCCCTGCTGAGAGTGTGCCAAATGATGGTGGAGAGCACAGGAACACAGGAACAGAGGTAATGGCTGCGTGTCCTGGGGGTGACTTTCACTTTCACTAATGTTTAGGTAATGTTTCCAGATTGCGCTAAAGATTAGAGGTAAACTGGTGTTAATTTTCTGCTGTGATTTGCTCTTACCAAAACAAGGCACAAGCAGAATTCCACTCCTGCTGCCAAGGACACAGCACCCCATCATACACGGTAAGGAGCATACTGCATCCCTATGGATAAACTGTGTGTGTAAGAAATGAATAAATCTGCAGGACTTGGAAATGTACTTGATCTGTTATCTTGCAAAGTACGGGAGGAAAGGCTTAAAAATTTCTCATAACATTATTTTGACTTGGGTTAACCAGATGAAGCTCATGGGCTGTGGCATCCCTAAACTGTGATCTGGCAGGCATTCACTTTCCTGCAGCTATTCTTTTGTCATCGTGCAACTCCCATGATTCTTCCTCGGGCTCTTTGCAGCATCTCTCCGCCTCAGACACTCTGAAACTCCCTCCCCAGGCTCCAGTCCTGCCTGTCCCTGTGTCCCCGTCCCTTGTGAGCTGTCCTGCTGGGGGCCAGTCTGCTCTGATTTGGGTTAATGGCCAGGAAATGAGCTCTCAAGCACGAGGCTGGTGGGAGCAGAGGATGAGAATTATCAGTCCCTGGGTTCCCTCTGGCTGCTCTTCTGCTGACCTCGGTGTCTCGGCACATTTATCCCACTTGCTGTTGAGGCTCATGCACAATAAACAGGATCCCCTCTGTTTGCCCTGATTTTCTGTGTGCCCTGCACAGGGGAGGCAGGGACAGCTCTCACCCTGCAGCAGTGGTGCTGGGTTGGGCTGGGCAGCTGAGCTGCAGCAGCTGATGGAATTGCTGCCTTGGAACAGCACCTTTCCAGGGCTGAGCTGGGCTCAGAGACTGGTGTTTTCTCAAATGAATAAGATAAAGCCAATGAAAACTCAGAAACAGAGGCTCATCTGGTACTGTCGATCTCTGAAAACATGGCAAAATGTGGCAGGGAAATAAATGAAGAAGGTGAAAATGAAAATAGTGCTCCAGCAGCCACCTGATGCAGTTGTACAGGGAGCACCTTCCAGAAAGACCCCAAGCCCCAGGGGTTTCTTCCTCCCTTTTAGCAGTCACGAGCAAGAAGCTCTGACCTGGAAGAGCCTTTCTCAGATTTGTGAACAAAGGCAGTCGAAGTGAGCACGGTGCATGCAAGGTCTACAGGCACCAGTGTGAGCCTGCGGCCAAAACAGCCCCCACAGCTTCACTGTTCCTTGGGAACAGGCGAGTGTTGGCAGCCTCTGGGAGTGCAGGCACTGCCAGGCTACTGCAGGGCACCGTCCAGAGCTGAGCCAGGGGGTGCTCAGGGTAGTCCAGGGCAGCACCACAGCGTGACCCACGGCCACTGCCCAGCACGGCCACCCCAAGGGGCACAGCCCTGCCGTGCTGTAACTCAGAGTACTGACTCTTGAAAAAGAGAGTCAAAGTTTGGCCTTTGGAGTTAATTATTACTAGCCAAAGTATTCAAATAAATAAGAATAAATTCACGAACACACTCGTTGGTGGCCAGCTGATGCAGAAGTGCACATCACCAGAGAGTTGTGCAAGGGCACACACACCTCAGGCAACCAGGCATGCTCTGTTCCTTTGCACCTTGCTTTAGTGAGTGGCTCAGAGCTAAATTACTGATTCTCTAATTTGGTGGTGTCTGCACAGAGTGATGTGCAATGAAAGTGAAGTGAACTCTGAGGATAAGGCACGCAGCAGACAGTGAGAGAGCGAGCATTTCTTTGATTTTAGACAAATCGTCCCTTCAGTGTTCTGCTTTTATCTTTGCATGGAAGGACAAGTTTTATGTAAGACAAATGTCTATCAAAGTTTTATTTAAAAGGCATGCTTTCAACAGAAGGTGGCACACTGATTAAATGTGACTCTTGAAGCAAAGCAGCCTAAACAGCCCAGGAATGCAGAAAGATTAAATTGAGGCCTCACGTGAAAACTATTACTGTATTAGGCAAGTGCAACCTTTCAGGCAATGAAGTTTGGGTGCTCTTAATCCATGCTGACAGACAATAGTTAATATTTGCACGGTTGTAACTTTTCTCTGCTCTCTTTTCTGGTTAATAAAGCATGACAGTGCACAAAACCTTCTTCAACGGCTCTACTCAATGTAATTCTGGGAGCAAATAACACTTATCTCTTGGAAGCAGTGCCTGGCATTTGAGAGGCCTCATTTATGATCCTGACGGAGGTGGCTCAGAGCTCCTGGGAACCAAGGGCACAGAACCAGTTGCTCAGGACCTGTATCATTAGTATCACCACACCAGCAAACTGCAGAGCTGGAGCGAAGCCTGGCAATGGAGAGACTCTGTGGACTCAGGAGTTCCTGGGAAAAGGCAGGAGCTGTGACCAGGGCACTGAGGGGTGCACTGGATGGAGGACACTTACATGGACACCACAAGAGCCCTCATCATGCCCACATCATCCCTCAGAGCAACAAGAGCAAGGGTGAGGTGTAGCAAATTCCTTGGAGACAGGCACAATTCTAAATGCCTGTTCAGCCCAAAGGGAGGGAGACCTCTTTTGCCTTTATGCTTTGCAAAGCCATTCCAAGGTCATTGTCTTTTCTGAACTGTCAAGGCACCGTGAGAGTCCAGCTCAGCACTATACACATCTCTTGTTGATCATGATTTCCTTTTGTCCAGTCCATTCTCTTGTCTAGGGTCAGAAAGGTCAGAGAGGCATATTTATTGCTGTAAAGAGTTATCTAGCAGAAAGAAGTGAACTTTAGAGGAATGTAGTGATTCACAGAGGATCAATCCCAGTTTCCATTAGTCTGTAACAAGAGTGTCCATTCTCATTTTTGCACTTCTGATGGACATAAATATGAAAAAATCAAGTGAACCTTCTAATTTATTTCCATGCCATGTAGTTAATATTGGAGACCAAACTGGCACATGCAGGGGCTTCTTCATTCTTTCAGGGTGCAGTTCACAAATGATGAGAAAAATGAGCCAAAGCACAAAGGCAGGTGCAGCAGCACCAGAGACACAGGTCTCCATTCCAGCAGCCGTGGGAGCTCTATGCCTCCGTCCCTGCTGTGTGCAGCTGGATCAGGTCAGTCAGAGGAGAGTGTGCACTAGTGGAGCCTTTGGCACTGCTGACACTGCTGACAGTGCCTTTGGCACTGCTGACAGCCAGCCAGGGGAGGGCAGCTGGCTGAGGAGAAGCCCTGGTTCCCTTCCTAGACAGAAGGACCTGTCCAGCCCACACTCCTGCCCTCGCTCAGGCTGTCTGTGCATGGTGCCAAATCCCCCATGAGCAGAGCTGTGCCTGGCCCATCTGGCAGAAGCTCCTGACAGTGCACCCTGTTACGAGGTTTGATGGTTTTACCCAGCGAGAAAGTCACAGGGCTGTTGTCCATCCAGGGTAAATGCATTGTTAGTATTTGTCCTTATTTTAAACCAAACTGTCCATCCCCATTCCTCCACCACTTCTATCCAGGCAGTGGAGTGCAAGTGCGAGTGCAGATGAATATCCTCCTGCTGAAATATCCTGTCCTACCCCAGCTCCCTGGTGGCTCATGGACCAAGCAGGACAGCAAGGGGTAAAAACTGGCAGTGCTGAAGATTCTGCACATCATCCAGGTTCTCATTAGAGTGTCCAGTCAATGGACCAGCATTGCTAATGGCCCTGCACTGAGATAGTGACTGTGGCACACTGAATACCCAGAGTGTGTTATGAGACCAAAGTCACATTGAATGTCAGACAATGGTATCTGGGTAAAATCTTCAGTGCCTCCTAATTAAAAAAATGGCTCTTTAAATCATGAATGGTACAGGTTTTAAATAGGGCTGACATTAAAATGTTCAGGAAGAGGTTTTGTTTGTGCCCATGGATGAGGTCTGAGCAGGGAGAACTGTGGAAATTTGTTCTGGGAGAGCATTACCTCATTCTGCACCAAGACCCCACAGGGGCTGCCAGGGGGCTGGCACGATGCCTTTGGATGTGGGCTGAGCCCCGTCCTCTGCTCCTGAGGCTTGTCCTGGTGTGTGACAGCTGGATCTGGCTCACGGCAGGGCTGGCTCCTGACACACGTGCAGGGGTGGGCTCGGAGCACAGTGAAGCATCTGCAGCCCACCTTGTCCTCCCCCAAAGGCTCACCCACAAGCACTGTTTTGACAGTATTTTCCTACACTGTTAACTAGAAAAAGTGGATTGTAGGAGAGAGTTCTTCTCTGTTTGTTCCTGCATGGGAATGGCCAAGGGAGTTGCCTTTCCTGGTGTGGAAAAATCCTCCTTGCTTGCTGGGAAGGAGATGGGGAGGGGCAGGAGCTGAAAGAGGAAGCCTGGCTGTGCAAAGACCTTCTCTTGACACTGATAAATGTGATGAGACTGTTATGCCAGTGTATTTACCATGAAATCAGGTCTCCAGAGAAGTTGGTACATGGCTGATGCATTTCCAGGGCCACCAGTGGCAGCAGGTTGCTGCTCCTGGATGGAGCAGTGAGGGAGTGGCAGCAAGCACTACTGCTGGAAGTGGACCCCCTTATAAATTGCCTGGAGAAATCCTGAATGCCAGAGTAATGCCAGAGGTAGGAACATTTTTGCTAATTAGAACAAGAGTGGGAAAGTGGAGCAGGCAGGTTCCACCTCCATATTTGTGCTGCACAATCCAGTATTTCCTTCTCTGCCCAGAGTCCTTCCTGCTCCCTTAAAGTTTGCTTAGAAAGAACAGCAGATTGGAACAAGGTCATGGCTGCAACAACTATAGTTATGTCACAAAAAGGATAAAGAACAGAGGTGCTGACCCAGAAGGCAGCAGCGTGCCCGGAGCAGCCATGGCACAGGGGGACAGGTCAGTCACCCGGGCAGAGCTGGCGGGCACCTGGACCCGCACCTGGACTCACACCTGGACTCACACCTGGACCCACACCTGGACCCACACCTGGACTCACACCTGGACTCACACCTGGACCCACACCTGGACCCACACCTGGACTCACACCTGGACTCACACCTGGACCCGCACCTGGACCCGCACCTGGACCCGCACCTGGACTCACACCTGGACTCACACCTGGACTCACACCTGGACCCACACCTGGACTCACACCTGGACCCGCACCTGGACCCACACCTGGACCCACACCTGGACTGGCACTGCAGGCAGAGGTGAGAGCAGCATCCTGCTACAGACTGGGACAGACATGGAGGCTTTGCGTGTGAGATGCAGGTAGAAGGGGAGAAGAAGCACATGAAGGAGCTCAGCTCATAACTCTTCACTCAAATTGTGAGGGAGAGTCTGTTCAGGTCTGCATCCTGCCCTGGAAACAGCTGAGAGATGTGCACCAGCAAATGACATTTTTAGCAACATAAAAATATGAATAATGAGCAAAATTTTATCTAGTATTGATCTGATTAGAGAGCTTTAGTACTGATTTAATAAAAGAGAGTGTCTGTGCCATGGGCTCAGCTGGTGGAATAAGTCCCTTGGTTAGAAGGCAGAATCCCAAAGGCATTCCTGCCCAACCTGCAAAGTGAACCTGAACAGCTGCTGTATGGCAGCTCAGAGTGCTTCAGGCAATCACTTCCCCCAAAACAGAGAAAATGATGACAATCACAGAACAGCTGGCAGGAGATGCCCACTGAAGGCTGCATAAATCCACACGGAGAGTGAGGGATGGTCTTGTGTGGGGCCAGCACATAAGAATGATTTTACCCCATGCACAGATATAAGACCTGGATAAAGGAGAGTGGTCTGGATCCTTTAGGACACTGAAGTCATTGCTTTGGAAGAAAAACTGCTCTGTCTAATCACTGGGAGGCTGCCAGAGATCACTGGGTCCTCTCCAGCAGATAGCTTTCCCAGCTGCTCTTTCCCAAGCTTGGAGCATTCCACGGCATTGTCGTGACCCAAGTGCAGGACCTGGCACTTTGCCTTACTGATTCGTATGCTGTTGGCCTTGGTCCATTGAACCAGCCAGTCCAAATCCCTCTGAAGAACCTTCCTGCCCTCTGGTAGATCAACACTTCTACCCAACCTGGTGTCATCTGCAACTGACTGAGGGAGAACTTGATCCCCTTGCCCAGATTGTTGATAACATATCAAACAGAAACGCTATCACTATGGAAATTGATGCATCATTAATAACTAAGGTACATTTTGCCTTGACCAAGTCTGGCAAATATTTTTATTTTATGAGATGTGCATCCCCAAAACCCTTTATAAAGAGGGGAACACTCACTGTGTTAGTGTTCTTTATTCCCTGGTACTAACCAGTTTTTTGCTGGTCTAGATTTGGGGAAAATTTGTTTGACATGGAAGAGAGTGTTGGAATTTTTCTTGACTATTTTTCCTCCCTCACCTTTTTTTTTTTTTTTTAATTTTTTGGTTGCTATGGAAACAGCCCTTCCTTATTAAAAATACTTCGATGGTACCATTTCCTATTAAGGTCCACATTTTCTTGCCATCTCTGTCACACTGTGCTAGTCACAGTTCCTCCACTGATTACTGCCCCTGCACTGCCCCGGGGGTTTACATTTCTTTATTACAACAGAGTTAAAACTGACATTTCCCCCGAATCACTTGTTCTTCACAGTAGTGATGCAACAGGACAAGCAGAGCTCCGTGGTGCTCACAGCCCCAGGGGCTGCCCTGCTCCTCACCCCTCCCTGACAGCGAGCGGATGGCACAGTGGAAAACAGGGATTTGGGGTCATGGACCCAGCGGTCATCAGGATCCAGATTCTGCTTCATCCAGTATCTGTAAAACTTTTGGGTAAAAAAAATCTGGGTTTTTTTTTCCCTCTCCTACACCTCTTCCTATCATTAATAATATCAAATTAAGATCTGTCAAATCTATTGGCCACAGACTCAGGGATAGGTCTTGTGGTAAGTGGAGGGAAAGGAAGAAACATACACCAAAGTTTTGGACATACACTTGAGGTAGGTAGCTCCTCAATAGACAGGTCAGATTTATTCATTTTGGCAGAGAGTTGTGCCGTGTGCTTTAGCGAAGTGCTTTCTTTAGGATGTGAGGCTTGGTCAGTGGGGCGTGCAGTACGTGGTGCTCCCCCTTTGTTTTAGTCAGACAACAGAGAACACAGAAGGAGTGCTTGGACTAAATTGTATAAACCTCGTTCCACTTCACTGCAAAAACTGGCAACCTCTTTGTCAAACTTCTGAAAAAAACAGGGCATCAATGTTTGACAACAATTGTGATTGCTGAATTAATGCTAGTAATTATATTATCAGTTTATCTCCATTTATTACATTAAAAGCTCTTCATTATTCAAGACACACCTGTGCACATTATTTTCAGAGATATCTCAGACTTGTTGAAGTTTTCTCAAGTACTTAACAGTAGGTGTAGGCTTCCCTTTGCATTTTTGTTGTTTCTACCTCGCAGGTGATGATTGATGTTCTTTTTTATCATCACGTTGGAGTCAGAATCCGGGCTGATGAATGCTGCTGGTGGTGGTTTGCCTCCCACTCAAGATTCTCTGCATGATTCTAATGCAGATAACCCGGAACCTGGGACTCCTCTTTCACACCCGGCTCTGCTTATCAGCGCTTAATGGCTGCAGCAATTAACTTTGTTTTCATTGACTTTTCTCAGCCACTCTCCTGCTTTTAATGCAAATTTGGTATGAGAAGGCACTTATGTGTTTAGAAAAAGAGACCAGCAATATAAGGGTATCTCTTCCTGAAGAACTAGAAATTGTGTATCTCAGTTTTATTTCTCAGTTTTATATTCTGAGAGTAGGGTCAGGTTAAGGGTCGTGAAAATCTTTAAGAAGCCAATCTCTATGCAGGTCTGTATGGATGTCTCATAAGGTGCTCTCAAAGAAGACAGAAATGCAGAAAAAGCAGAAAAAACCCAATCCATTGAGCAACAGGGAGTCGGACACTTGCTGAATGTTGCAGACATTTTCCAGCGGTGACCCAAACGTGGTGTGGGAAGGGCCGAGGCTGGGAAGGAAGGGTGAGCCCTGAAACCAGAGGGTGCAGCAGAGTCACTGCCGTGGGTGAGGGGTGTCCATCGCCGGGGACCGGGCACGGTGCAAAGAGCAGAAAGAGAAATGCAAGAGAACATTGACAGTGACACAAAGACTGGGCCTGGCTTTGAGCAGGTGCTGCCCGTGTGGGGCTCACTGGGGCGTTTGTGGCACAGGATACAGCAGCTTTCATCTGGGCACAAGGGCCTCTAAGTAAGAAAGGGAGTTGTCTTGGCTTTAAAGCTTGTTTGTGATTAATTTTAACTTAAGCCTGATGAGAACTCTGTCTCTACACCGAGCTCAGGGGCATTTCCATGTCGCAGGTTATAACAAGATGATATCAGTGATGATGCAATGATAAATGGACAGGTGATCAGTGCATGCAGGGCAAAGAATTGCAGCAAAACCTCTGTGACCTCGCTCATGCAGTAATGAATGAGGGCATGGGCAGAAAGCTTGGGATCCTGGATGCTTGAACAGAAAATCAATTAAATGACAAGTATAGCTAGTCTGATTTCTTCCTGACTTCTTCCAATCAGTTTTTACTTCTTCAAAATCATGTCTATTGTCTGTCTGGCTCTTTTCAGTTCCCACATGCTCTTACGTTTTGTTAAAAGAAAGAAAACAAATAAAAATATTTCCCCCCAGGAACTCACAAGCTCAATTTTGCTGCATCAGCTTTGTGATAAGTTAGCTTTGGGAAACAACTGACAGTGTATTTCTCCTGCTCTATTTAGGTGAAAATCAGCTCCGTCTCTTAACTGAAGTGTTTTAAGTTTATTTTTGTCAGGTAATAAAATTGCGTTGCTTTCTGTAAATAAATTCCTTGTGATGTCTATTTCAAAGGCTGACATTTCTAATGCACTGACAACCTGAGCAGTAAAGAGCTATTCAATTTCAAGTGTAAACTCCTCCAGAGATGTTTTAAAGATCTAAGAGAAGGTCGTCAAGGACACTGACATGATGATGTGGGTGCTTCACACGAACACTCCCCAAGCTGCTGTTTCAGCAGAGGACAGAAGGGATTTGGTGTCCGAGTTCATTTAGTGAAGTCAATAATCTTTGCATCTCATGCATAGCAGGAGATTACAGGCTGAATCACGGTGAGAAAGCTTGAAACAGCAGTGAATTACACTAAAAGACTGATCTTCTACTTTTTCTGTTTATCTGGAGTCCCAGGTTGGTGCCCTTTTCTGGAACTCCTGATTACAGATTTCATTTTCTGCATCCACACAAATGGTTTCTTTTAGGGTTTTTTAAAAATTTATTTATATTTGTGTGAAACACCACCAATAATTTTTAAACTTCATCTTAGTGCTAGGTGATGTCACCTGGCAAGTTTTGAAGCCTACTGGCATTCTTGGCCCTATTGAAGGCTCTGTCTGTGTATTTCTTGCATTTTTGCCTTCCTGAGCTGCCGTTCAGGCACTGACTGTATTGTGGGTCTGTCTGTCCAGAGGTCAGGTGTGGATGATGGAGCTGACCCAGAGCCACGGGAGGCACTGGGTTCCTGCTGTGGGAGCTCGGTGTCGCAGGTGGGGTGTCAGCCAAGGTGTCCCCATGGCTCTGGGACAGCTCTCCCTCCCTGCTGAGAAATGCTGATCTCCACCTGGTCCTCTGAGCCCCGTGGAACTGTCCCAGGATGTCACCCTCTGCGTGCCAGGGCGATGGCCACAGCACCTGCTCGGGGTCTGTGGCGTGGCTGGGAGAGGCCACCCCAAGGCACGCCAGGGGCAGGTGGCTCTGTAAGGGCCAGTGGACATTGGCCCTCGGCTCTCTGGCATGGGCAGGTGGCCACCCGAAGATTCCTGACATCCTGTGTTCTGTAGAAATCGAATGTTGCTTCCTCTCCTATTCCCACTCTGTTTTATAAGCATTTGTGTATTTTATACACATTTCCAAACGTATTTTCTCTGCCAGCTGCTATAAGTAAACTCTGCTGTTTGCATTTTCCCTCAGCATGTCCTGAGGCACGTGTTGTTTCAAGGCTTTTGGCTCTCATCGAGACTTTATTTGCCAAGGCTGAAGAGAGGTTTGTGATTTTTTTTTAATTAATTCGATTTTTTATTTGTCTTCCAAAAAGGAGCACGGAGGAAAAAAATCCTCCCAGTTCTGCATTCCTTGTAACAAATGTCTGCATGGAAAGGCAGTGGGGACACCTTTCAAAGAGGACAGCATGGGAGTGGCAGCAATATCCCACCAGAGCTTGGTGCTGGTGATGCTGTGGCTCCCCCTGCAGGGCCGGGGGCTGTGGCTGTACCTATTGCAGGGCACAGCCATCCACACGAGGCACCTCTCTGTAGGGCAGGGCAAAACCTTTACACTGCTCCATTTTCAGGTTAATTGCACGCCTGCAGCTTCATTGTTTACACAGATGTGCCATCACTACAGAATGCTGGTGCTTTTCCATGCTGGATGATCCTGGGACAGCTGCCCCCTGGTTTGGTACCCGTGTGTGGAGTGCCAGCTGTTTCCATGGCAGCTCCATCACACCAGCCCAAACTCATCCATCCTCAAAAACATCGATGGTGCTTCCTAGGAATGATTAACTGCATGTGACAGTCTCGTTGGTGTTTTTGTATCAATTCCTCCAAGGAAAACACAGAGACAACATGCAATTGTCTGTTGTTCAGTTGTCAAAGCTCTGTGATTATTTTCTCCACAAACCAAAGGGAGCCCAGCTTTAACTTGCTGCTTTGTAAACTGCCAGAGGATAATTTGGATCTTTGCTATGGAAATTGAATGAAGCAGAGCACTTTTCTGGGGCTGCTGAGCAGAAGTGAGTGCTCTCAGAAATGTTCGAAATTTGCACATCGGGGAGGAGTGGTGAAGGACAGTGCACAAACTCTGCCAGGCAAATTCCACTTTCCAAAAGTGAGTTTTGCCCACAGAGACCTGCTTCAGAGATGCACCCCTGGGATCTTGTTGGACTGGAAATTGCTTGAACCGTGGGCTGAAAAATCTGAATATCTTTCATCCAAGATCTTGGTTTGCCACTAT
Organism: Acrocephalus scirpaceus scirpaceus; assembly: GCA_910950805.1. Taxonomy (NCBI): domain Eukaryota; kingdom Metazoa; phylum Chordata; class Aves; order Passeriformes; family Sylviidae; genus Acrocephalus; species Acrocephalus scirpaceus. The sequence goes on from OU383780.1 coordinate 86,827, forward strand.
GAGTGTGACAAAGGAAAACAGCCCCAAAAAATGATCATTGCTTTGAATTTTTTTTTTTTTGGTTGATTTTTAAAACTTCTTTTCAGATGTTTCTGTTAAGGTCAATGCTCAGATAGAGCAGGTGGAGAGAGGCAAACCTGCCCCTCTACACAGCACTGGTGAGGCCACATCTGGAGAACGTGTCCAGAGCTGGGCTCCCCAGTGCAGGGGAGACATGGACAGACTGGAGAGAGCCCAGCCAAGGGCTCTGCAGAGCCAGCGCTGTGAGGAGAGGCTGAGAGAGCTGGGATTGTCCAGCCTGGCAGGGAGGAGGGTCTGGGGAGACCTGACTGTGGCCTTTCAATGCTAAAGGGGGCCCATAGGAAAGACTTTCTAGCAGGGCCTGTTATGATCACACTGTCAGAGCGCAGGGCTAGCTGGGCTGTTAGGGAGAAATTCTTCCTTGTGAGGGCGTGGAGGCACTGAGGTTTCCCAGAGCAGCTGTGGCTGCCCCTGGATCCCTGGCAGTGCCCAAGGCCAGGTTGGACATTGGGCTTGGAGCAGCCTGGGACAGTGGGAGGTGTCCCTGCCACGGCAGGGGTGGCTCTGGGTGGGATTTGGGGTCCCTTCCCACCCAAACCAGTCCATGATTTTGGGATCCCACACTCCATCCCAGTGTGACAAACCCTTTGTGGTGCAGACTTGTGGAACAATCTCACCCCTCTGAATGGAGTGGTGGAGCTCTGTCAGAGCTACACTGTCACATTCTCCTGTCCAGGGCTCCCCAGGCCATCACAACAAATCACAAGGTGCAGCTGTTTACAGGTTGAGGCCAATATGCCTTGTTCTTAAGAGAGGCTCCGAATTGTGGAGGAACCAAGCACAATACTTTAGATAAATGTGTATAAAACATTAATTACGTCTGTTTACAAACAATAACAATTCCTCAAATGCACTTTGAGTATTTGTTTTTACTGCTAACACATTATTTTTAAATTTCTTTTAAAGCACCAATAGAAAAGAGGGGAAGCAGTTTTCCATCAGTCTGTCTAGAGGGGACAGAAAATACTTTATTTAAAGCTTTTGCAGCTCCATCTTATCTTTTTCTTTCTGAAGGATTTGATCATGAATTATATATTCCAGCATGACATGAAATATTTAACTCATGCTCTTCAATTCTAGCTCAACTTCCCATACAAAAAAAAAGAGTTTGAGCACGGAAAGGACCAGGTCCATAGACACAAATCCACCAGTGCTTCTAGCAGCCTTCCCCTGCCCAGGGCCCACATCAACAGGGCTGAGGCCCCGGAAGGCTTCAGGTGGTCAGTGCTGCTCTGTGTGCCACTCCCTGAATTACAGGAGACACTTGGCCTCAGTGCATGGATTGTGCAAATATGAATCCAGGCTTGATGCTCTGAGCAAGTGCCTGCAGATTTCTAAAGGTTAGGAGGAAAAGAAATGAGAAAGAGGAAGTGCAATAACTGTTGTTCACACAGTGAAACACTTCCCTTGTATCAGGATTTCTCCAAGCCAGCGTGAAGGTCACAGCGCTGTGAAGGGATGGCAAAAGGATGGAAGGGAGGATGTGACCTCCATAGTGGGACCACTTGCTGACACTTTGCTGAGGTTCTGCTGGCTTCTCCTTAGAACCGTGCCGGATGAGATCTGGTAAAAACCAGACATGAAACAGGTCAAGAGCTGTAAGCAGGTGCATTTCATTTAATTTTAACGACTGTGTATATGATTGGTTAAAAAGTAGGAGTTAGGAGAAATTCTGACTTTGTTTCCAGAGGTATAAAGGAGGTACTGTACGGTTCCACATAAAGCCATTTGCTCTGGTTGCCAAAATAAGTGACATGGTTATTGATTCCTTGGCACCATCTGTAAGAAAAATAATAGAGGAAGCCATAAAGGTGACTTTTCCCAGCTAAAGGCATTACATAAATATTTGTTACACACACAAATGGAGTATATTGTAAGTTCTGAATTCAAGGTGCTTGTGGAAAATGTAATTTCTAGAACAAAATAACTGCTTGTCTTACCCATAGCCCAGCACCTGCAATTGCACAAATAAACTCGTCCAGGACTTGAAGAACAAAAGCCCAGAGGCTCAGAATAGTGGAGTGCACACCGTCAGCTGCCCCATGTCCTCATGTGCATGTGCCAGAAGGTGGAATGAGGACACAGCTGTTCCTTATCTGGCATGTGTGGGTTTCTCTCAAACAGATGGCAAATCCTAAAGGTAACACTTTCCCTGAGTTGTGCCTCTCAGTGCTAGGGATGCAAGCACGAATTGTGTAAGTAGATGTTTATCATGTGATTGAAATCCTTACTCATAGTGGGCAGATTTTGTACATGAGGATACCGTGAGGCTGTGTGTGTAAATTTTTCAGGCTCAGTTTCTAAACTAGCAAAGAAAAGTGCATTTTTCTGAGCCAGAAAAAATAGATCACTTGCTCCGTGAGGCATCACCATTTCTTCCACAGAACTGGTGTTGCACTGTGCCTGTTCCACAGGGGAGTGGCTGCTGGTTCCCCCTGGCTTTCCCATTGCTGGCCTGAAGGGTTCATTCTGGGAACTGCAGAGCTCCACTGGGAGCTCCAGGACACCCTTTCCTGGGTGAAACTTGTGGGAGGGTTGTGAGATTCAGATTGCTCCCGGAGGGTCATCGGTGCTGATGTGAGGAGAAAGGTCCCCAGCGGACGGGCAGCACCTCCAAATGAGCCTGACTCCCCTCTCTTTGGCTGGGAAATTACACTGTTTCAAGGGTTATTTCCCCTTGCCTGTAAAACAAACAAACAAAAAACCAACCAGCAACAACAACAGAAATCCAAACACCCTCCCCAACAAAACAAAACAAAACAAAACAAACCCCAAACCACGTGACATCTGATCTGATAATTCTGGTTCGGGTCACTTTATTCTCAGCTTCTATACTTACAACTTAAAATTTACTTGTTTTACACAGGGTATGTGATGGATGCTCCCAGAGCCAGGGAGTGCTGGGTGTTCTGCAGAGCTGGGGCAAGTTTTACCCCAGCTGGTTTGTTTTGAGAGGTTTTGTATGAAGATGCAAAAATTAAAAATCCCAAACTGAGCTAAACCTCGGTGGGTGCTGACCGGGCTCGGCCAGGGCAGGGTGCTCGCTGTCTGAACAGAGGAGTGTGAGCTGCCTTTAGCCGAAGGGGAAACGCCTTCCCGGGGCTGAGCAGCACTGACGGCAGGCTGGGAGCCCCGGCGTGGAAGATTCCTCTTCCAGTGCTCAGAGGGGCTGGCTCTGCCCCACAGGGCCACCCTGTAGCTCAAAAAAATCCCATCAAAACCCAAAACCGAACCACAAAACTACCTCACACAGCTGCACACAAACTGCATAGAAATGCATGTGAAAACCTTAATCTGATCCCTAAAACCCCTGAATCGAAATAATTTACAGGGCTTGTAAAACTCATGAGCTCCCTAAAGCACAAAGCTGCTCGGGTAAGGCTGCTCTGGCTGTGTGGAAGAAGGCAGCTTATTCCCAGATCCCCTCACCTGTGGATTAGCAGGTCCTTGCCAAGCAGGTTCATAAGCGCCTTTCTGGGGAGCCCGATTTGTTCCGTGTGGATGTACAAATAGTCCGTAGTTTATACACGCGGCTATAAATGAGAAGACTAAACCTACGGAGGGGAAGCTCAGAAAGTCATGATTAAAGGGTTTATCGGATAATTTGCACTCATTCAGCACAAATGAATTCAGGCTTTTAGAGTCCATAATAATTAACACATTAACGCCTCACTGTTTCTGACATAAGTACGTTAATTTTCTATCTTCAGTAATGCATAGAAGCTATCAAAATAAAAGCAGAAAATCAGATGCAGAAAATGGGAAGATCTTGCCTAGCCTTGTTGCTTTTTGTGTAAATCTAAAATTGAGGGCTTGAAGTGATGGAGAGATCATTCGTAGGCTTTTCCTTTTTTTTTCCCTCCGTGACACAGTAATATCAAAGACCAACATGAAAAAAATAAAGTTGAATAAAGGCATATTAAGCCTTTAATTCAACGTAGATTTCAAATTTCAGTGATCAATGTAATATTTTGTAAACAAACTATTTCTGCCCTGAGGCTCAGTGTTTTGATTAATGAGATATTACGAATTTTCGTTACTATTCTCTTTGACGGAAATGCAGGTGTTTTGAAAACAACATAAACAGCGTAAGTTTGAGGGAAAAGCCTTGCTCTTTACTAGTATTGATTGCTAAATGTTAATTGAAGTCCTCAGGGGATCTGGGTGTTATATCAGGGCCATCAATCCCACTGGTCTGCATAAGAAATGCCCTTCCCTTCGTACTCACGGGAGGAGTGAACGGACTATTTTGATGTAAATTTGTCTCAAGTGTGCTGTGCTGGCCCTGACACCATCCCGGCATCCCGCCTGCGGCAGGGATTCCGGCTCCGCAGGTCGCGGGGTCTCCAGAGGGTGGTGGGCAGCAGGAGCGCGGTGCCATGGAGAATCCAGCGTGTTCTCGGCATCAGCGAGAGCAGAACAGCCTTGGAGCAGCTGGGTGAGAGACGCTGGAGGTCGCTAAGGCCACGCCGGCAGCTCTATCTCTTCTCGCCTGTCCTGGCGCTGGCTGTGCCCATGGTGCTGCAGCCTGTGCTGGGGGTCTGCACCCCGTGTGCCAGCTGTGCCCATGGTGCTGGGGATCTGCATCCCCGTGTGCCAGCTGTGCCCATGGTGCTGCAGGTCTGCACCCCGTGTGCCAGCTGTGCCCATGGTGCTGCAGGTCTGCACCCCGTGTGCCAGCTGTGCCCATGGTGCTGCAGGTCTGCACCCCCTGAGCCAGCTGTGCCCATGGTGCTGGGGGTCTGCATCCCCGTGTGCCAGCTGTGCCCATGGTGCTGGGGGTCTGCATCCCCGTGTGCCAGCTGTGCCCATGGTGCTGGGGGTCTGCATCCCCGTGTGCCAGCTGTGCCATGGTGCTGCAGGTCTGCATCCCCGTGTGCCAGCTGTGCCCATGGTGCTGGGGGTCTGCATCCCCGTGTGCCAGCTGTGCCCATGGTGCTGGGGGTCTGCATCCCCCTGAGCCAGCTGTGCCCATGGTGCTGCAGCCTGTGCTGGGAATCTGCACCCCCGTGTGCCAGCTGCGCCAGCCCGCCCCAGCCCTGCGGAGCAGCTGCAGGAGGGATGGCAGCTGCAGCTGCTGTGGCAAGGACAGGTGGCGACTCCTCAAGCCCCTCCAGATGAGGCCTCTCCTCTGCCTGGCATTCCCTGACTGCTCCACAAATCAGAAGCACCAACAGTAACTGCGCCTGCACACACCAGGTAAGTCTCATTCCATTTCCTCCTTCTCAGGTGTTTCATTCCATCTGCTCCTCGCAGAGGGCACCCGGGATACTGCACACCAAGACTTGTATATTGAGGCAGTTTCCTGCACAGCCCTGAGCTGCTGCGGGGTGATGCCCTCTCAGTCAGGTGTCTCTGCACTGCTCCCCCTTGCAGTGCAGCACTGTGGATCAGCAATTTTCCTCCCAGACCCTTCAAATTAGTAACTCTTCTTCGGATTTATTTCTTTCATTCCAGTACAGACCATCCCATCTCCCTTTAGCTGGCTCCCTGTCTCCTTTGTTTTCTGCATCAGATTCAACCTTCTTTGCTTCTTGTTTCCCCATGTGGCTGGTGACTGATAGAGGAGAGGATTGCCAAGCCTGTAGCAATCCCTCTTACAACTGGTTTTTCTTTTTGGCACCTGTCACAGCCTTGGAATGGTGTCATGGATGCTGATACAAGAAGGATGGATGAAACATGGGGTTTGGATATGTCAGAGCATGTGATCAAAGAAGAGGAAAGATGGTGCTAGGGCATGTCATTGTTCCCTCTTTGGCAAGTCCAAGTCACTCACAGTGCTTGGGAGCACCAACAAGCCAGGGTCAGGGTCCACAGGCTCATTGCACCCTGCTCGGGAGCAGGCATCTGCTCCTGCTGTGGGAAAGCTGAAGTGATGCCTTTGCAATGTTAAACCCAACCTTCAACAACAATCACAAAAATCCCAAACCCCACAAGTCCTGTTGCACCACCTACAGGTCAGTGAGAGGTTTGCTACGTGCTGTCCGTGCTGCCAGTGTGCTGCACTGAGCGCTGTAGGTTTGGCTGAGGTCCTCGGTCCTTTTCTCTTCGTTTTCATGCTTTTTTCTGTGACCACAGACCACCCAGTGGTTTTTGTTCCGTATCTGATCTCCCTTCCAGCTGAGGAGCCTTGGTTACCTCTGCTTTCCGGAGCATTCCGAGCTGATGGCTCTCTGAACAGCACACCTGGTAGCTGAAAGAAAATGAGCTGTGCCTTCCTCAGGCAGGGCAGGTTGATATGCTTTGGGCTGCAGCCAACCTTGTGTTCAGAGTGCTTCTGTTGTGACACAGGCAGCTTGAAGTAAGAGAATCCTGGTCTTTGTGGTAAAAAAAACAACTCCAAACCTTTTGCTTGAGTAAGATTTCAGGACAGGAGCATTGGTTCTGTTTTGTTTTCTGAAATTTCAATGTGTTACCCGGTAAATACCAGTGCCAGAGGGAGTATGAGGTGCATCTCTTGGGTCTTGATTGTGGAAAGTCACTACCTTCCCTTCAAACCTGTACCCATCCTGTACTGTACCACTTGTCCCATGGCACCCAGTCCTTGTTGCTGTGACCCGTCTCGTACCTGCAGGCGGTTTGAGAGGCTCCTGAGGTGTGTGTGGCACAGGCTGTGTGCTCACTGCCACCTGTGCCAGCGCTGGGGCACCGGGAAGGGAAGGCAGGGGGGAAAGTGATGCCAGTCCCAGGGGATGCAGTGACCCAAATCTGCCCAGTACCCTGGGAAGAGCTGGTTTCACCCGTGAGTTCAGGTTTGTGCCAAGTCCTCCCCCTGCCTGTTAATGTGCAGGTTTCTAAACTACTTCAGCTGTACTTGTTTCTATGTGTCCTCTCCAGTTTGATGTAAGTGTACACAAACACGTGCGTTGTTAACCGCGGGTGCACCGCAGTTGTCAGGAGCTTTGTTTCCAGCTGAGCTGTCTGTGCCGGCAGACCTTGATGAGGCCACAGCCTGGGGACAGGCTGCTGTCCTTGCTGAAGAGCTGCTTGAACACGGCACTGACCCTGAACAGCTTAAAGCATGAGAGGAGCCAAAAATACCTTTATTTGCAAAACTGGCCCTTCTGAAAGTTCACCCCCTCTTCGTGCTGATTTCCAGCTGCAAAGGAGTTCCTACTGAAACGCTCCTGTCCTCGAGTAATTGTATCAGATTTTTTAAATTAGCTTTCTGGAATCCTTGGAACTTTGTGGATTCATGTCCCATGGATAAATCGCACACTCCAACAAATATGAGCTTAAGAGCATTGTTGCTGCAATTATTTTTGGAGATAATTGGAAATGGCTTTCAGTGACATTTGAAGTGCTCCTTGCAATGCCCAAACCCTGAATGTACAGCACACACACCTGTGACTGCTGAAATACTATAGGAATGTTTTTCCCAGAGCAAGGCTTCCTGATATGTTCAGTGAGACTGAAGGAGCAAATTATTGCTTTGGCTTTTATGGCAGTTCACAAAAGCCCTCAAAAGGACCAGAAAACTAAGGTTAATGAAGAAAGTGAAGGTAAAACGTCCTTAAAGCATTTTCTGACCAAAATCCAGTCTCATTTTTTTAAGTTCTGCGTAAGAATGGGCTTTAGGTGACCTCTTCCTCCCTGGTTACTGAAAGTGTATTGGGGATATGCTCCTGTGTGTGTCTGCTCTTGTTTCTTTGGCTGCTGCTCACATAGCTTGAGAGGCATCATTAGTTTGTAAAATTATACATAGGCCAGCACTGGGAAAAATGGGGCTGCTTATTTCCTGCTGGAAATATCGACCTCATGAAAGCTACAGCAGGGGTTAGGCCAGTCCATTACCTGTGCTAGGTAATTCTTTCTTTTCCATTTTCTCACGCACAAACTTTTCTGAGATGCATAATAGACAGTGGGTTTGGAGAAAAGATAAACTTGTTCTCAATTTATCAGCAGTGTGTGTGACACTGCCCAGTCTCCAGTGGCTTCCATGGGTTTGGGCATCCCCTGATATGGCACAGCCCCCCAGGGCCTGCAGGGGGGTTTCTGCTCTGGCACCTGGAGCACCTCCTGTCCCTCCTGCAGAGACCTGGGGGGCTCTAGGGCTGTTCCTCTCACATATTCTCACTCCTCTCTGCAGCTGCCATTGCCCTGGAGTTTTCCCTTTTCAGTTCTGTTTTTCACCATTGCTGATGGGCTCAGCCCTGGCATTGTCTCCATCGGACACAGGAGAAACTTCTGGCAGCTTTTCACTGCAGCCACCCCTACCAAAACCTTGCCATGAAACTCCCATACAGTAGTTAAAAGAATTTTATTTAAAATTACTCGGCAATTTTATTAGTGATAATAGGATTATGAAATTAATTTGAATTTGGAGGGAGAGGGGAACTTAAGGAATCAATTTAAACTTTTCTGTTGAATGTAAACCTTGTCAAATCTCCATAACAAGTTTTCACACAGCTCTGTAACATATCAGATAATCAAATTGGGAATGTAAAGTTACATATTTTTGTAGAAATAATGTGTATGGAAATGGAATAGATTTGGGGCAGTTTTAAGGTACTAGTAATAAAGTATATTGGTTTTTTTATCACTGCAACACCTGAAAACATAGAGGTACCTTAATTTGAGCTCAGCAATCTGTTGTGCTCACTGGGCTGGGCTCAGTTGGTACAGCACCTCATCCATGTGCCTCTCTTGCTCAGGAATTCCGAGATTCCTCCAAATCTGTTCCCAAGCACTCTGAAGGGAGTGTGCAGGGCTGGAGCCCTTGCATTCACATTCATTTCAGTGGGCTTGTCCTCAGTTATACATTGTGGGGGCGAGGCCTGGGGACTGCAGCCCTCAAAGCTGCAGAGCTTGTCCCAGTATGGTGCTGGACTTGCTGTAAATGGCACTGGGGAAGTGGAGAGTGGGGCAGAGAGGATGATGCCAGGAGTGTGGCATTCACTCTCAGAAAAAAAGCCTAATTTCACTCAGTTATGCTTTTGTGTTGATCCACCCAGGGAAAAGGTGAAAATCAAATAATCTTTGTCCCAAATATGCCCAGTGTCACACTAATGGGTGCTGCAGCTGCATTTCAGTCAGAGGTAACTGCAAGAGGTTTGCCCTGTATCAGCTGCTGCTGCAAAGACAAACTGGGGCTCCATGTGCCTTTTGTGTGTTTTATTGAGCTGTTCCACACATCAGTGGAACTCTGTCAATGTGCTGGGCTTGAGAGAGCTCTTACAAATGGTTTATAAACCCACTGACTTGGGAGCAGTAGTTGTCTTTCACTGTTGTGTCCTCTAGTGTCGCCCTGTGTATTTTCTGGGGCTCAGGTTTTACTGCTGGCTACTGCTGGCTCTTTCCCACGGGAACACATTCCCATTCTCACGGCAATGTCTCTGTTGTTTTGTAAACACTAAAGAGAGCTTTGTTGTTTTGTAAACACTAAAGAGAGCTCTGCCCTTCTCACGCCAGTTTCCCCAAACAATCTCTGTCACCTGTTGTTTGCTGAAGGAGAAGAGCCGCCGTCCTTCTCTGACCAATGGCAGCCCCTTTTGTGGAGCATCTTATAAAAGAACAAAGATTCAAAAAGTAAAACTTCTGATGGCCAAGAACTGTCTGTGTGCTTTTCCTCGCCCCCAATCACTGTAACACTCTAGAGCAAATGTTTCTGTAAAGGTGTTATGGTACTCCTGTTCCATTTACGTGGGAATTGCATTTCCTCTGTTTTGATATTTTGTTTTGAGTATTTCACATCTGAGAACACAAATGCAGCAAGAAATCTCTAACTGATGGATCCTTGGGCAGCACGCAAGGGCTTTTGGCATGAGATGTTTTCATTCTACGGCATTAATCTTGCAGAATACTTGACTTTTGGAAGTTTGTGTGGAATGTATACTACCAAAATGGATTTTACTTCTCTGACACAGCAAAAGTAATGTGAAAATAATGAAAAAAATGTTTCCAGACTTCTAAATGGATTTTTTTAAAAAAATTCAACTTTAGACTAGGATCCAGAGGAGTTTCTCTGGTGGTCTGAGAATTGGCACCTTGTCTTTCAGTTATTCTGCTCTACATTGGAACACAAAACACTTCTTAAAAGCATTGCAGCTGGGATTGTCTGACTGATCCGACTATGTTATTGGAGAGGTTCAAAACAATTTTTATTTTAAAATATTTATTCTACCTGTATCTCCACAGAAGTACAAAGACTTAATGATCATGGACATGTAAACACATTTTTCATTTGCATCCCATCATTTCAGCAACTGGCAGTATAATTGCTCAGTTAAACACTGAGTCTGTGGAAAATAAATACCACGTTGGTCCTTTCATACCTGAATGTCTGTTTTAAAGGAATTGACCTTTTGGTATGCAACCTTTACAGAGTGGTACATTGTAGTACCACTTACTTAGTTGCTACTTATTTCATCATTTTTGCTTCCTTTTCCTTCTTAGGCAGAATTTAAATATCCCCTTTCAGTTTTATTTCTGGAGAGAAAAGATTTGAATTTTATGGTTGTAACTGCTAGACTTAGCACTGCAGTGAGTGGAGGTTGTTTTGGTGGCACCAGGCAGTAGTGCTGAACTTATTTTCACACCATATCAGTCCCCCCACAGTGGGGCTGGGGGCAGAACCTTTGCACAGCACCTTGCTGGAAGGAGACATATCTGACTGGGGGGAGCAGGGCAATGATAAAACCCCATTAAACATCTCTCCTGCCACTTTCTGTGCTCCCAGGGCCAGTGTGGGGTATCCGGTCTGTGCAGGTGGGAACAGCATCCTCGTGGAGTGGGAGAGCGGGAGAGTGGGTCCCCTGAATGGGGTACTGGGGTGGCCCTTGCTGGATTCTGAGGGGGCAGTTTCTGGTGTCCCCCTGCCCTTCTTGCCATGGTCACCCAGCAGCCAATGTCCCCAGGCCAGAGCCCCTTTGCCTCCAAGGCCCTGATTCCTTCCCAGCCTCTGGCAGAAATCAGAATGGGTGCAGGAGCCACCAGGAGCACAGACTGCAGCTGAAAAAAAGGTGAAAGGATTTGGATCTCAGCTTCCACCCACTGGGGGCCCGAAGCACAGTTCTGCCACTTGGCTTGCTGCAAGTGCCCAGGGGCTGTGGTGTCCTGGCCAGCACGTGGTTCTGCTCCCCTGTGGCCCTCAGCTGTGCTCCCAGAGCTATTGCATGGTGACAGTAGGTGGCTCCTTTTGTCCCCATGACTGAATTTCCTAGCAGGGGGACAGCCAGCCCAGGTGGCTCAGCCTGAGTAGGTGACCTCTGTAACATCCCCAGAGTGTAAATGAGGCATCACAGGACAGGTGGTACCTCTGAAGGGTTCTGCTTTCTGAGGAGGATGTCAGTGCTGCTCCAAGGTTTCCAGGTCTTGAGAGCTCACACCATGGGTGCAGGACCCAGCTGAAAACAGGGGCTGTCCATTGAGCCTGGCTGGCCACGCCATCTCTGCTGGGCTGCTGACAACTGGCTGCTTTCTCTGTAGGACAAAGTGACCTTTGGGGACTAAAGGACCCACTGCGAGAGCAGCAGCTCCCCTTTGTCAGCACAGACTCAGCAGTGAAGCTGTGGGGTGTCCTGGCTGCTCTGCCCCTCCTGGCTGCCCCAGGCTGTGACCCTGTGCTGTGTGGGGCAGGTCTGTGCCCCCTGCCCTGCACCTGACCCCACAGACAGCAGGGACCAGGGCAGGTCTGTGCCCCCTGCCCTGCCCCTGACCCCACAGACAGCAAGACCAGGGCAGGTCTGTGCCCCCTGCCCTGTCCCTGACCCCACAGACAGCAGGGACAAGGGCAGGTCTGTGTGCCCCCTGCCCTGCACCTGACCCCACAGACAGCAGGGACCAGGGCAGGTCTGTGTGCCCCCTGCCCTGTCCCTGACCCCACAGACAGCGGGACCAGGGCAGGTCTGTGTGCCCCCTGCCCTGTCCCTGACCCCATAGACAGCGGCCACCAGGGCAGGTCTGTGTGCCCCATGCCCTGCCCCTGACCCCACAGACAGTGGGACCAGGGCACTGCCAGGGCAGGCTCCGTCCTCCCTGGCGGTGTCCGAGGGGGCGGCTGAGGTGGGGCTGCGCCACCCGCGCAGGGCCGGACCCTGAGGCCAGGGAAGCGTCAGCAGATGGCACCCGTGACATGTCGCAGATGGAACTTCTGCACAGAAATGCGGCTCCTTTGGTGCGCTCGGGCGTGGCTCTGCCGACACCTCGGGCTCTGATCTGGCAGGTACGGGCGGTGGGGATGCGAGGTCCGGCGTTCCTGAGGGAGCTTCTGCCGCCGGCCGGGAGGCTGGGGCGCTATGGGGGCTGGAGAGAGGGGCCGGGGGCTCGCTCATCGGGACACGCAGCTAATTGCTGTCTCGGGGAGTTTCCAAAGGGCTCACGCTGCCCGCTCGGGATTTATTTACTCAGCAAGAGAACCCATCCGTGCCAAACGTCACTGGAGAGGTGAGGCTGCTTTGGTGTGAGGTCAGCTGAGCTCCTGCACAGGGTGCTGGCGGACTCATCAGCCTGCATCCACCGTCTGTGACCCCGTCCCTGTCCACAGCTCCATCCCAGCCCACACGGGACAGACCCCTGCTCCAGCACAGCTTCAGGGCTAATTCAGCATGACACAAACACTCCAAACCTCCAATAAATCAAGTGCAAAACCCCTATTTCAGTGACTTTGGACTTGAGGTGTCTTTTCCCAGTCTGTGCTGGCACAGTGTAAGAGCTGTGGGGAAAGGGACAGCCTGTGACAGTGCAGGAGTGGGGAGCTGGAGCAGAGGGAGCTGGGTTTTTCCACACTTGGGAGCTGGTGGGGTCTCAGAGGGTGCCAAAAGAGCTGGTCAATGCAACTGGGAACTATTTTGCATCACCCATGAAAAATGCGGGTGATTAAGAGAGGACTGAGTTCCCATCCCTGAAGGTTTCTGGGTGGACAAAGCCATGTCTCACCTGACTGGAAGCCTTGGTGTCAGCAGCAGGTGTTCCCTCCAGCCAGGGTTTTAATGGACTGTTAAAGCAACAATGACCCCGTGTAATATCCCAAGGAAATGAGGAGAGGACTGGTGGATCCTCATGGACTGAAACTACAGATATATGCTATCTTATATTCTGTGTTTGGTCCATATCTTCTTTTTGGAGTTCACTTCGTGTAATAAATGATTTCTAGATTTTTAAACAAAACATTAAACAGATCAAGGTTAGGAATATATGTCCAAAATTTATATTTTATTGTGAGAATTTCAGTTCTATTATTCGAATAGACATCAGGGAGAACACTAATAATAAATGCTTAGTGATGACTAAATGAGTTGTTTACAAACATTTAAGGCTCGTGGAAGACACTGATGTAATAATCCCGAAATTAAAACACATACATACAATTTTTCAGGTGCTGCACCCCCATACTCCCTGCTCCATAATGACAATAGGCTGTGTGCTCTGTGTAACTCAGCTCTGCTGAAATATGCGTGAGACTCCTGAGAACCTTCTACAACTACTACCTCAGAAAGACAATTGCTGATCCTCTGGAAATGGCTTTACCTAAAATTATAGGACTGTTAGAAGACTAGAATCCTATGTGTAAGCAGACATAGCTGTCTTTACTTTGTAGATCAGTGCAACCTTTTATAAGTCGTCTGTTAATACCCCATTGAAATATTTACTGTTTTGCTCACGTACTTCAGAGATTTTGTGACTTTCGTGGGCCCAGTGCTCTCCTCCAGAGCTTGTGGAGGGCACAGCAGTGCAGGTCTGCTGCTGTAACCCTGATTTACTGAAATTAAAGCCCAGAAATGCCGCACGATTTGTGCAAAAATCCCGTGACGGATCAGTGGCAGAGACAGAGGGACACTCTGCTGACCCCACGGCACCTGAACCAGTGCACAGAGTGCAGGTTAGGGGCTGGAGGACAGGATATTCTTTAAGGTGGAGCTCAGGGTACTACCACTGCCCAAGGCACTCCCTCCCCACCTTGCTGGCCACCACAAAAGGTGCAGCACGCCAGCCCCTTCCCACCTTGCTGGCCACCACAAAAGGTGCAGCACGCCAGCCCCTTCCCACCTTGCTGGAACACTGGGCTTGGCAGTGGCCCTGTATGCCCAGAAGGATCCCTGCAAACAGGAGGCACGCTGTGCTCTCCTGCTGTGTCCTTTCAGCCTGAAATTCCTGTGGGGCTGAGGATGGGCCTGACAAACACTGTCTGACCTTCAATACACATCCCCAGGGGGGTTTCTTGGGCATCCTCAGTGTCCCAGAGGAGGCTGGCAGGGTGCTGCTGTGGTGGGATGAGCCACGAGGGTGGGAGTGAGTGACATTTGGTTACCAGAAAGGTCTGGGCTGTGCTCCAGGGGAGAGCAGCTCCTCCAGTGTAAGCTGATGAAGGGCAGTGTCCGGTGTTTCCCTGCCCGTGAACACAAAGTGGTGGCTGCTCCATGGCAGCAATTCCATGGAGGGCTATGGGATGCATCTCTTCTGTCTGCACAAAACGCCCTTGTCACTGAGCTGCATTTGTGTCCCTGCATTTCTGTGGTCATTGACACCCGTGCTTCCATTTGTCAACAGAACAGGCAGGTTCTGAGGGACAAGGATTGTGTGGTTATAGGGTGTTGCCTGTTTGTAGCCTACGGCTGTGCTGCATCCTCTCCTGCAGAGAGGATAACACATAACACATCCCTCTCCTGCAGAGCCCACAGTGCCTGAGCTCAGGGGCAGGGCTGGAGGTCTTTCAGGGGCAGGGCTGGAGGTCTCTCAGGGGCAGGGCTGGAGGTCACTCAGGGGCAGGGCTGGAGGTCACTCAGGGGCAGGGCTGGAGGTCACTCAGGGGCTGCACAAGCACCCTCAGCCAGGGTCCTGGCTGGTGCCACGGGTGTGAATGGCCTTGGCCCTGCTGCCCATGGCCCCACCTGCCATGGTGTCCGGGGATTTCTGCCCACCCCGATGCCGGGCAGTGAGACCTGCTTGACCCACACCCTGCCCAGGGCTACAGTGGGGGAATGCAGCCCTGGACACCTGGGAAATGTCCTATTCTGGCATTGTACCAAATGGGGATTCTTTCAAACTGATGTTTGTTTCTTCTTCCAAATACTGAGGGATAATCAAGGGGAATCAAAATATTCACTCTCCCATCTTCATCTGTTTTGTTTTTTTTTCCTCCAAAAGAACCATTCAGAAATCAAAGGAAATCCTTGCCTGGAAGCATTTATTTCCTGTGCATTTGAATGGTTTTTCTGTAAGGATTCAATTTCGTTGGCAGCTTCAATGGCATCTTAAAACTCATTTCCTTGGTATGAAATGAGCATTTTAAAATCACAGCCTGCAGGTTAAAAATGGTTCTGTGTATTGGTCTTTTGGTATCCTTCCCACAGATGCAGGAGGACAATAATAAATTTTGTAGATTGAGGCACTCGTGGACTACAGTAACAGGCACAACACAGTGCAGCAGAGGTGCTGTCCCACACCTGATACCCCTAAAGATAAATAATGGAATAATTTACTGTTATTGCAATTTGAGACACACGAAACTAGGGGAGAATAAACCTGTTCAGTCCATGGTGAGCAGTGATGGGCACTGTAAGGATGCCAGGTGCAGTGGGTTCAGAGGCAGCCCTTGAGCAGCTGGGAGGGCCCCAGGAGGGCCAAGCCCCGGCAGCCCGGAGCAGTGGCAGCTCTGCCCAAGGGGATGGTGCAGGAGAGACCTGCAGCACCGGCAGTGCCAGGCAGGGTGTGCTCCTCCTCCCCTGGCCTGCCCAGTGCTGGGTGTGCAGGTGGTGGGAGTGCTGAGTGCTGGGGGAAGGCCACACTGACAGCAGAGCCTGCAGCTTCCTTCCTGTTTGATCTGTACCAGGAACAGTGGCAACGCCAGAAATCGTTTCAAAAAGAAATTTTAATGTACAGTAAGTCAAGACTATTTAGAGAATAGAAATAAGAGCCTCTCTGTGTTCATAATTTCACTCCTGTGAGTGCCTCTCTGCTTATAATTATTTCCTATTTGCATGGAATTATTGTTAGTAGCCTTGGTGTTTAGAAGGTACAAATAACATCTCCACTGGGGAAACGGAACCGTTTTTCCTGACACATAAATATCTACTTTGTCTACTTTTGAACAAAGGAGAAGCACTTCAGGAGCTATTAAACAGTCTTTAACATCTAATGGGAAATTCTGGTTTGACTTGCAGTACAATTGTCTCACTGGTCCCTTTGTCCAGGGCACAGCTTCGGGAAGGGTTACACCACACACTCCTCCCAGCTGTGTTAGTCTTCTGGAAGCACATTTACATATTTTGTGGGCTCCAGCCGAGAAGCATCACTCAGCCTTGCCCAGTGAGGATTTACAGGTACCAGCACTATGGAAATGGCTATAGGCAATGAGCAAGTTTCAATAAACCGGGTTTCTGCCATTGTCTGTTGATTTAAACTGCAGTATTAAATGAAGAAATCGCCTAGTAAATTCATTTATTAGTTCGTTCAGAATAAAATAAAGAAAATATGTCAGTGATTAATTTGCCCGGAAAGATAATCACAGAGATTCTTTAACTGGAGCAGGCAGCCTGGGCAGAGTCCTTAAAGTTAATGGTCTGTCAAGTGAGAAGATGAGAGCCTGTGTAGCTTCAGTGGCTGTCAGCATCTCTCTGCTGGTGTTGTGCAGCAAGAGGTACCAAAGGAATATTGATTTCCTCTGAAAACACTTCATAGCCCTCCCCAGCTTCTTCCAGGCTTCACCTGTTACCTGCCACCTCTCTGCAGTTCATGTGGCTTTGCAGGATGAATAAACAATTCCATTTGCTCAAAATTGTTTGGAAAAACTGGTCTATGCAGTGTGTACGTCTAAAGCAGGCTGTCTGACTGCTCCCTTAGTGCCTTTGGAGGGTGCTGGATAGTCTGGAGGAAGGAGCTGAACCAGGGCTGGAGTCACTGCTCTCTCTCCCAGATGGAAAAGCCTGTGCACTGCTGGGGCTGTCTGCTGTATGCTGAGGACTGAAACATCATCTGACATTAGATGAGCCCTGGTTCTGAATTTAGAGGAGGTATCTCAGTTCAGTTCTTACTCCGAAGCTGAGGGATGAAAACATGACAATTTAAAATGCAGAATATCCTACAGAAATAGCACCAGGCCAGCACAGTGTAAAATGAACTAAAATAATAAACACAGCAGGAACAGCAAGTGTGTGAGCCACAGGCTGGGTGCAGCCCACCAGGCAGCCTGGCCTGGCCCCGGGCTGGGATCCCAGGGACTGGTGATGGCCGGCACACCACCACGCCTGGGCTCTGGGGCAGGACCTCTGGCTCTGTGAGAGATCCCCAGCCCCTGTGGGTTTACATTTCCTGCACTCTCCACTGATTACTGCTAAAACTACTGACTGTCCCCCACTACCTGATACTCCTGTTCCCTCCTACATGTACTTTTGTCTCAGCTGAAGCTCATCAGCTTGCATGAAAAATTATGAACAGACTCCTCAGCTCTGGTGTCTGGAGAGACTTGAGACTCTCAGAAATGACCAAAAACGTACAAGTCCTTTCGACTCAGTAAAATCCAATGGACATTGCCTAAAACCTTATAAAACCTTTGAGGTGGAAAATGCAACTTCTGCAGCCTCTTTTCCCTCTGTCACACAGATCAGAATGGACACACCAGGACTGGTTTTGCCAGTTCCTCTCAGGCAGACTCAGCTGCCCTGACTTGGTGTCTTCAGTTCATGTTCCTGCACTGCACTAATCCAGTCTGCTTTTTAAATCTCTTGTTTCTGATCACCATAATGTAAAAGGGTAAGTTCTGCATATTGTTTTCAAACAATAATAATAATTTTAAAAAATTGTTTAAACAAAAAATCGCATTTTGAAAACCCCACATTTGTTTGTTCTCAGTAATGTACCTTTTCCCATAAGAGTTAAAAGGTTTTTAATTATCTTCTTCAATGTCCACTGTTCATTTGTTTTTTTTGAGGCCACAAACCATTTTGATCATGGAGAGAGGAAAGTGCATCTTGTTTTTAAACCTACACTCTGCTTCTGCCTTTCTGGGAAAACTCAGGCAAACTGCTTGATTTGGAAAACAACAGCAGATTTCCAGGAATATTCCCGTGAGGACACTCTCACACCAAAGCCCAGCCTGCAGAGTGGGGCTGGGATCAACAGGAGCACTGGGGACAGAGTTCAGCTCTCCAAAGCCCCAGTGCCCCTCGGCATGCCATGGCAAAGCCCCCCGGGGTGTGGGCTGGCCACAGGGACCTGCTGAGGGTGGGCAGTGAGGGACCTGCTGTCCCTCTGTGGTTGCCTGGCTAGGATGAGCTCGGTGCAGGAAATCTGCTGCTGAGAAGGAGCTTTGTGGACATTTTTAGCAGAAGTGATGGTGCAGGTGTGGTGTGGTACGAAGGGAGTTGAAAGCAGTGCCCGGGTCTGCTTGAGGAGCCCTTTGGGAAGAGCTGCAGCTGCGTGGGCAGTGGGAGTTGGGCTCTGCTGCCTCTGCCCCAGCAGCTGCTGTGACAGTGCCACAGTGACAGTGCCACAGTGACAGTGACACAGCCCTGCTCCCCCGATCCGGGAATCCTGCTCAGGACCTACCCCTGGGAGCAGCAGTTCAGCTCTGCCTCCAGCTGCAGTGATGGGCTGGGGCTGGGGCTGCCCATGCTCTTACACACTGCCCCAGTCCATCATACCTTTCACTGGTCATTCTCTTCCCTCATTAACCGACCAAAATCTCTCATCTCCAGCTGGAGTGTTTTTCTTTCGAGGTTAAGTACCAAATCCATCTGCCTTTGCAGGTGTATCTCTAGGCCGGCTGCACCCTGGGTCTTCCCTTGGCAGGTATTCCCTGCTGTCACTGCTCCTGGGCTCTCCCCACCCCATCAGGAGAACAACGATCCCCCCAACTGGATTTGATCTCTCCAGAAGAAAGAACCTCTTCAAGCTCTTGCCATGTAAAGCACAACGTTAAAACATTTCAGAATTGCACAGTAGCTCAGACTAATGACAACCTTTTTGCCTAAAGATAGATGTTGCCATTAATCAGAGGTTTTCCTGCTTTGCTTCAATAAGCCAAGCTCATTCTGAGAACAAAAGGACTGCTACCGGAATAGCCCAGCTTTTCAATTTCAAACCATCTGCATCTTACAGAAAAAAATGAAATCTTCAGCGCACACAAATACTGTGCAGAACTAAATGATACAAGCCATTTCACTTTCCTTCATGGTTTTCTAACTTATTGGCTTTTAAGTAATGGATAGTCCAACATCAAAAGCTCCTTTCAGATAAGACAAACAAACACTTAAAGCACACATTATGCATGGCATTCTGAGCCATCTGTAAAGGTTTTTCTGTAAAGAATATACAGGGAGACTGTTAAATTCTTTGTCTAAACCAGAGCACAGAGCATCAGTGGGGTGAGATGTTCAAGCACCGATCATGTGTCTGTGGGGGAACATCTTTATTTGATGACCAAAGCCGGGAGAGGCTGTGCTGACAGGCTCCCACTGTAACCTTTCAGCCCTTTCCTGCTTTTTTGCCCCCGTTATTATTCAGCCACCCTGAAGACTGGCAAGCAGCCTCTCCTACATCAAAATTTTTGCTGTTTTATATCTTGTAGCTCTGTCTCCGCCTTGCTCTCCCCTTACAGGTCTGTCTTCAAACAGAAGGTCTTTTGGAGGATCCTTTTCATCTCCTTGTCAGCTTTTTGGGGTGCAGTGCCCCAGTCCAGCCTTTTCCCCTCAGCCCTCTGGAATCACTTCTGGAATCACTGCCCTGGAACCCGTGTTTCTGTCCCATGAAGCACAAGCTGCCTGTCACCATGCAGAGGGCTCCTGGCACCCGGTCCCCACTCTGTCTGTCCCTGCCCCGCTAGTGAGATCTGAGTTCCCATCTCGGACGGCTCCTGAGAGCGGTCGGCAGCACCACACTGCCACCTTCTCAGACCAACTTGTAATTCTCTTGCACCCCTCAGCTTAGAGCATGTGTTCAGCAAGGCTCTGAGAGCACCCTCGTTATCTGTGTCTGCCTGAGTGCCTTTTTCTGCCTCACAGCATTACAAATCAGAGAATAATTTGGGGTGGACGTTCCCAACCCAACAGTTTGTGTTGGAACTGGAGTCCCCTCCCTCCCCGGCACAGGAACAATTCCTGGAGGCACATCCATCCCTATCCATCCCTGCTGCCGTGGCAGAGCTGACGTTTCTGCCTCCCTGGGTGTCCCACAGGTGTTCATTGCTATCCACACTTGGCATCGGCTCCCCAGCTGCTATCAAAGTACGAGTGAGTCAGCCAAGCTTTCTAGGAACACTCCTTTATTCTTCCTAACCCAGCTGAATTGTGGGTTTGGTTATGTTTTAGTGTCTGAATTTGCAGTGGAACACTGTTAAGCTGTCTGAAGTGGAAGGGATTTGTATTTAGAGTGTACTTTGGAATGTTTTTCTTTATCTTTGCCCTACTTAGCATCTAGTTGAATGACAGCTTTACTCGATTCCTCTGATGCCTTGAAACATGACCTGCTTTTCTTGGAACTGTTGTCCTACACAGTAAGTATTGCAAACATTAACTACTCAGTAGTTCCCACAAACTCCTGGTTTACAGCCAGCTGTTTTTCTCAAGATACCACAAGTGGTTTTTTTCAAATGGAACTTGTGTTGATGTGGGGTAGTTTGTCCTACTCATACCAGCTGTTTTCATGCCTCTGAGACAGACCGTGTCTGAGCCAAGCCATTACAACTTTTCTATCGTGTTTCTTCTACCCAGCAGACCAACCCTCCTGTACCACTCCACAATTCCAGGTGTCTGCAGCCTGATGTCCCTGCTCTTGGCAGTAGGGCACAATTGCTCCCATGTTCCTGCTCTTAGGAAAATGAATCCATGATGCCAGAGATTTATGTCCAAAAAGGAGACACAGGCCTGTGACTTTATTGGAATAAAGGGAGAGGCTGTGGTCATTTCCCATGAGGTCTCTCAAATGGCTGGAGGACGAAGCCTCTTTTTATCCTGATTTCCTGCCTGCATTTCCCTCTCTCTCCCCCATGGGCTGAGGTACCTGAGAGGTGCAGACTTCCCGAATTGCCTAATACAGACCCCCTTTTTCTTTGTATCTCTGTTCTTTTTCTCTAAGTCCAGCACGGCCTTGGGTGAGCAACAGTCAGTGTCAATGAGTGGAATTCCTCTGGAATTTATCATTCCTCCTTTTGCTTCTTTCATCTATCAGTATCTGGCTTTATCCACAAGCAGGCCCACTGTTGGTAAAGTCAGTTCCCATCCTGCTCATTCCTTTCACTGCCTGCCTGCACATCCTCCCCTGCCTGTCAGGCATCTGTCCTGTTCCCTGACCCTGTCATTGACTCAGCTGCTGTTCTCAGGAGTTAAACCTTCATTTCTGGCCACTTCCCATCCCGTCACCTTCTGAACTGTTCCAGTTCCCATGGCTAAATTCCCACTCACTCGATTTTTTTCTACCCCTAAAAGTAGCCAGTATCTCTCTCTTTCCCTTTCTTTTCTTAATACTTAATAATTTCATTTTATGTGCTATCTTCAAGCACTGGAGAAAAGTCCTGAGGGATGCAGCTTTCCCAGAATGTACCCATTATCCTCCTAAAAGTGTCCTGCAGTACCAGTCCTTCCCTTTTTTGTGGCATCTGGACATGAATGGGTTCGTTAGCACAGACCTGATGGTTCAAGCCTTCACTGCATCCACCCTCTGTGCCAGGAGGCAGCTGGCATTGTCAGTGCTTGTGAGTTTTACTCCTTAAACTCAGTCCTCTCCTCTTTTGGTTATTCTAAGTGGTCTCTGATTGCTGTGATTTAGAGAACCTCCCTAAAAGGTTGTGGGAATGGCACCCACGTCCCCGAGCAGCCCAATCCTGGGACAGTGTCGGGATAGTCACCTGTTTATCTCCTGCTCAAAGGGCTCCCAGCAGAGCCCATTATGAATTCATTCAAAGGGAGGTGCAGTGTCCCATCTGGTACCGATGGTGACCACAAAGGTGACAAAACTCTGGTTTAAAATCGTAAGTTGTCTCTGCAGCGCTGCTGCAGCTGCCGAGGTTTTCTTACTCTTGGGGTCTGCTGGCTTTGCTGAGATGACCCTGCACCCGAGGGCTGCCCTCAGTATTCCATGCTGCCGGCCCCTTCCTTGCTCCTACCGTCAGGAGAAAAGGGTTTGTAGTGTCACCAAATAATTTTTGTGAGCCTTAGAGCGGTGCTCCCAGTCCTATGAAGTCTCACTGCACTGAGGAGAGGGAACCTGGTCTAAAATAAACACAAACACAGACTGGATGGATGCTGCTGCAACTGGGGCAAACCTGTGAAGCCAAGACAGCAAAAGTCAGCGTGCAGCAGGGATGAGCTTTCATCCATGCTGTACTGCCTGCTGTAGTGCTGCATCTGCTTTGGATCCTGCTGGGGTCTTACAGAGCTTAGAGGAGTTAGGAGGAGGAGGAAGAAGAGGAGGAGGAGGTGGTGGAAGGAGTCTCTCTCTTGCTCACATCACAGAGATGTGTTTTCATCCTGAGCAATTCTTTCATGTCTCCATACAGAGGCATGCTGGACTAACAAGACAGCTCAGGAAGCTCTTTGTTCCTTTTCCTGGCTGCTGCTAAGGGCATCAGCCTAGTGGTGTGTCTAACTGAGGGAAAAGGTGGTGCTAGGGGTGGCTGTGGCTGCAGAGCAGCCCAAGAGGAGATGGAACAGTGAGCTCATTTTCTGAGGACTGGCAAAAGCTTTGCAGCAGCTTGTACCAAATAAACAACTCATTGCATCATATTTATCTCTGCAGTTCTGGGGACACTTTAGTTTCGCAGGTGTGGAGAGGCATTTCCAAACCCAGGTGACACTACTAGTGATGAAGCAATAATTGTTCCTGGCATGCTGCTTGAGGTTTGAAGGCAAACTTCATCCTGAGCTGCTGTGGCACCAGCTCCAGTCACTGGGCAGTGCAGAGCAGGACAGGAGAGGCAGCTCCTCCAGCCGTGTCTGGGAGATCTGCCTGGCTGTGGTGCCTGTCACTGCAGCTGCAGGGCTGGGCACCAGCTGCTGCCACCCTGCTGCCTCTCACAGGCTGCAGTGGCCTCTGTGTGAACCAGCTCGTGTGCCCGGCACACTGGGGATGCTTTTACACCTTTTACACCAGCCCAGGACTCTGCAGTCCAGCGTGGAACCAGCACGAAACCCTGCCCACATCAGCCCTGCACTTCTCAGAACCTGTTTGCAGAGGGAGACCCTCGTGCAGGTACCCAGGATGGGGGCAGAGAGCGCAGAGAGGCCCCAAAGCCCCACAGGGTGGGAGCCATAGGGACCCTGGCACAATGGGGACAGCTTGAGCCTCCAAAAGTGCTGTGTCAGGCTGGCCTAGAGCTGGGAGGTGTTAGAGGGAGGGGAGCTGATGTATGAGACCCTTCCTTCCCCTTCCAGGCTTTGCCAACAGCGATGGGGACCCCGCTGCACCTGCCAGGGCTGTAAGCCAGCAGTGCCCAGCTCCTCTTGCTGCCTGCAGGCCTTTCCTCCACAGACTTGGCTCTTTTTGGGCTTTGGTTTCCCTCAGGGACCTCAGGGCACTCAGTGTGAGATCCTTTGGTGCCACCCCAGAATGTAACCACCAGGAAAGCTGCACAACCGGCCAACCAAAGCAGCATATCTTGATGTGAAGCCAGAGGTGCTGTGATAAAAGGGATGACATGGCCATTATTGCCGTTGCATTTTTAGGACAGATTTGCCCTTTTCCTCAGTGACAGAATTTCCTTGTGTGTATGTGTGGACTCGTAAAACTGCAGCCCTTGACTCAAAATAAGACATTTGTCCTAAATAAGGACAAGTGCTAAGAGTGCTCTGTATCACGGAGTCCTGAGGCTGCTGGTAGCAGCTGTCATGTATGGTGTAATTAGAGGAAATGTGTTGCCTGGAGTATTAATTAACAGAGAAGCAATCAGCAGTATACCTGCACACCTGAGCTCCTTAGTCCCAGTGCAGAAGTGCAGGGGCTGGCCACGGCTTCCAGCAGCTGTGCACATCAGGGCATTACAGAGCTCCCTCATTTCCTGAGTTTCATTAAAGGATGTTTAGTGAATAAATCTCATTTGCAGAGACACCAGCCATCTAAAACATACCCTGCTTTTACTGAGAGCATGCAAATTAATTATAAAACATCCATGTAGAGAGGGGATGCAGGAAAAGAAAGAGAATTATCATACTACCTAAGATCTATGCCCCAAGTTTGTCTGTGTTTTCCCACCTCCACGTGCAGAAGGGAGCTGCCTGCCCAAGATCCAGCACCCACCACAGCCCTGGCCCAGATGGACTGACACCCCAATTGCACAGCCTGGAAAGCTGGGGGGGTGAAACCCCAGGTTTTGAGCAGGCAGCATGCTGGGAGTATGGCACTCAGATCCAACCTTGCAGCTGGTCTCAAGCACAGTTTGAAAGTCATGCCCATGTCCCTGCGAGGTGCCAGCGAGTGGGGCAGCAGCACGTCCCTGGGGTGGGGTGGCTGTGGGCCCTGCAGTGGGAGGCTGAGTCAGTGGAATTAGTGGGGTCTGCAGGGGTATGGGCTGGCAAGGCCCAGGAGCAGAGGCTGGAGAGGCTCTGTTACAATCTGCTCTCATCACAGAGGAGCAAAGAGAACTAACTCTCTGTGAATAAAATAGACCAAGCCCAGAAAGGTTCAAAGTATTCCCCAAAATGAGATAAAAACCAAATGAGGTCAGATGTTGATACCCAAAAATTGATATATTTTATTTAATAGTAAGAGAGGCAAAGAGAAAGAAAGCGGGGGGGGGGGGGGGGGGGGGGGGAGGGAAGGAAATAAATAAATGAAAGAAGAGGTGTGTGGGTGGGGACAGAGAGAGTGACAGAGATTAAGTGGAACCACATCACCCCTCTGTAGGTCCCAAGGACGTCCCGTTGCTTCCCTCCATCTGATCATTTTGGTGGGGGGGGGTCTGCCGCCAAAAAATACAGAGTCCAGTGGATTAATATATGTTTGGGCAGGTGGGAGTGCCCGGGTACCTCCCTGGGGGACAGGTTTGGCACTGTCCCTTGCAAGGCTGTGGAGCTGTCACATCACATTTCATCAGTGCAGTGCTCTGGGGCAGGGTCTGGGGACCCTTTGGGGGGCCTTGGATGGGCCATGATGGCCCCTGTCCCTCACTGGATGTCCCACGCTGTCCCTCACTGGATGTCCCGTGCTGTCCCTCACTGGATGTCCCACGCTGTCCCTCACTGGATGTCCCACGCTGTCCCTCACTGGATGTCCCACGCTGTCCCTCACTGGATGTCCCACGCTGTCCCTCACTGGATGTCCTGTGCTGTCCCTCACTGGATGTCCCATTCTGTCCCTCACTGGATGTCCCACGCTGTCCCTCGCTGGATGTGCCATTCTGTCCCTCGCTGGATGTCCCATTCTGTCCCTCACTGGATGTCCTGTGCTGTCCCTCACTGGATGTCCCATTCTGTCCCTCACTGGATGTCCTGTGCTGTCCCTCACTGGATGTCCTGTGCTGTCCCTCACTGGATGTCCCACACTGTCCCTCACTGGATGTCCTGTGCTGTCCCTCACTGGATGTCCCACGCTGTCCCTCACTGGATGTCCCACGCTGTCCCTCACTGGATGTCCCATGCTGTCCCTCACTGGATGTCCTGTGCTGTCCCCACTGGATGTCCCATTCTGTCCCTCACTGGATGTCCTGTGCTGTCCCTCACTGGATGTCCCACACTGTCCCTCACTGGATGTCCCACACTGTCCCTCACTGGATGTCCCACGCTGTCCCTCACTGGATGTCCCGTGCTGTCCCTCACTGGATGTCCCACACTGTCCCTCACTGGATGTCCCACGCTGTCCCTCACTGGATATCCCATTCTGTCCCTCACTGGATGTCCCACACTGTCCCTCACTGGATGTCCCCTGGATGTGCCTTTCCCAGGCTGGGGGCCCCACGCTGCCTCTGACCAGAGGATTGTTTTTGCCATACACCCAAACCCTCTCCTCCTCCCGCTGGGCTGGGGGAGTGTGTGCAGGCAGGAAAGCCTGGGGCTACGGCCTCCACCCAAAGGTGCTGGGGTGGGCCCTGCTCTGGGTGCTCTTCCAGATGCTGTGAGCAGTGGGGTCACTTTTGTATCTCTGTCAACATTCAGGGTACAGTAGTCTACTGTGTAGTTTTTGTTACACAATTTTGCTCGAATAGGCAAAGGTCCTTTGTAAAAACGTTTGAGCCATGACCCATAACAGCTCACTGTCTGACAGACTCACCCAGTGTGGATGGGCACAGCCTGGCACAGAGGGCCTGCCCAGCCCCACAGCCGACCCTCATGGGCAGGGTGCTGAGCCCGCCACAACGGACAGCAAGGGTAGAAGTTGTCTGTGCTCCACGGTGTAATCTGTGAGCCACCACTCTGTACTCAGGGCATTTAAGGTTAAAGACTCAGTGGAATTTTCTTCTGAGAAATTCTTGTAGCTATTTCCCAGTTATCTGTATTTTTGGTCTCTGTAACAATCCATCTCAGCAAAAAGCCCCATTTATTTACACATTTCTTCTCTTGCTTCAGAATTCGATCTGGTATTTTTATTTCCCAGCTTTTGCACTAAGGAAAGAGCAAGGACATGATTTGTTTTCTCCACACCAGCTATTTCTTCCAGACCTCTAGCACTTCCTGGCATACATTTTCCTCTTTGCCAGATTGAGGAGTCCTGTTGGGTTTACACCTTAGTCCTATTCTCTGTTGCCCTTTTTGAACCACAGACTAATTTATGTTGAAAAGGATGCACTTCTGCCCACCTGAGCACAGGTGATGTCCTTTACCCTGCCAGGATGGGCCCTGCATTGGGTCTGAGCCACCCAGGAGCAGAGGGGACAACAGTGACAGCCCAGCAGCCACCAGGCAGGGCTGGGGACGTGCCTGCTGCTGCCAGAGGTTTGGGGGGCAGGGGTGGAAGGGTGCCACCTTCGTGGCAGCTTTTGGTAGCTTTTTGGTGCCCTCAGTGGGTGATGAAACCATTGACAAACCCTTCCCTAGTCCGGTTGGGTACAAATAAATGCTAGTGCAGAATTTTATTGAGGCATGGCCCTGCCAGGACAGCCATTTCCCAGTGATCTGCTCAGCACTGAGAGGGAAGACAGGACATCTGTCTGTGTGACACTGACATGTCTGCAATGAGTGGTCCTGAAGCTAACCATACCACAGAGGTCGAGGCACTGAGAACTGATCGAGGGCTGAAATGCTGGCAGAACAAGCACTGCTATTTTTTTCAACAGTTTTACCCCTCCAGAAGTGTTCATTGTCCTCCAGGGTCCTTGGGAACTGCTGTTACCCATGTCAGAGACAGCCAGCCCGACCCATGGTCAGCAAACCTGAGTGGGACACATCAGGTGAGGCTGGGGGGAGCTGCTGTGCTGTGCAGGTGGAAACTGGGGCATTGCCTGGCCACAGCACATTCCTGTTAATCACTTAAATTACGTGTGACAGTCAGTGAGAAACTCCTCAGTTTTACACAGGAGAGCTTTAGGGAATTTACCTTGCCTCAGAAAGGCACGCTGCCTTTTCAGCTGGAAGTAAAGAAGAGCCACCCCAGAAGTCTGTCAGTGTCCTGTGGTGTGGGGAAGGTTTGAACCCTCACCCTTGCGTGGAAATGTCAGAATCACAGGATGGTTTGGGTCAATAGGGGCCTTTAGGGACCATCTAATCTCAGGCCCTACCAGAGTAGTGGCATCTTTCACTAAACCAGGCTGGTCCAAACCCCATCCAAGCTGAGACTGAATGTTTCTAGAAATGGGGCAGCCACCACTTCTCCTCTGCTTTGGGAGAGAAAAACGTCTCTGGTGCAGGGTTTCTGCAGGACTGATCTTGATTTACTGATCGCTCATTCTTCTTGATTCTGTTTCCACTCTTTGTCTTGATCGTATGATGCTTTGTCTTTCCTTTCTGTTTCCTTTCTGTTTCCTTTCTGTTTCCTTTCTGTTTCCTTTCTGCAGCGCTGGTGAGAGGAAAATTCTTCCCAGGCTGGTGCTTTCCACCTCAGATGTGTCAATGCACGTCCTTCAACAGCTGCAACATCTGCCTGTGACGTCCTGTGGCATCCAGGAACATTTTCACCTTGGCCTGATAATCCACTGATAATCATAATCCTCGTCATGGCAGAATGATGATGGCAGTAATAGCAATGCTGAGGACCTGATTTTTAATCAAAGCTTTTGATTTTTGTTGCTGTTGTTTTCTGTTATTCTATAGAAAGTAGGGAATGTAATAAAACCCACCTGATAAAAAGGAATTTAAGTAAAATTAAAGAGGAATGTAGCTTTTCCTGCACGACTTAAAAAAAAAAAAAAAAGATGCAAGCATAAAGAAACAATTCAAAAGTATGAGAAAAAAAGTGTCCTGGAAAACTCATCTGTGCTTTGTAATGGGGCCGTGGGGTTTGGGGGAACCATCTGTGCAGACATGGTCATCCCTGGGGCTGTGGGGCCAGGTGTGTGATTATAGAACATTTCCTGTAAACGTGGGAGCTTCAAACACATGTGTTTCATTCACCCAGTCTGTATGCAAGGCTGAGTAAATTACACCAGGCCTGTCTGCCTTAGGTGGCTGCAGTAGTGGCTGTTGCAAATTGTTTAATTTAACAACTTCTGGGCCATTTGTTCAAATGGTTTCACTCTCCCAGCCAGGGTCCCCCAGTGCTCCACAGTTAGTGGCAGGGGCTGGAGGGCTGCAGGGAAGAATTTTGCCCTGAAGGGCAGAAAGAAGGCAATAAACAAAACTGAAATTCCTGAATGTTATTTTATTCTACTAATTTTACCTGAGTAAGTACTTGAAACTTGAAACTCCAAAAATAGGAAGCTTTGATAAACTTCTGCTTCAGCAGTTTTCTCAGTTATCACCTGTCTGTGTTTCTTAGCTGATTGTGCCATGTAAGTGGTGAAAAACCTGAAGAGGATAGAAAAAAAAAAAGCAAAAGAAGTTTCTCCCAAGATGTTCAAAGGAATTATGAAAAACCTAACCAAAACATAATGCAAAAATATTTTTAGATTTTTTTTCAGAAGTAAAGAATCCCTTCTTCCTAAGTTGTTCTGTTTATGTTTGTTTTGGGGGTTTTTTTTGTTTGTTTGTTTTTTGAATTTTTGTTTGTTTAATGAGTGTGCCTGGTGGCAGGGGAAACTCACAGCCACTGTTGAGGGCAAGGGGGTTGATTTTTCCAAACCAGAGTGGTGGCAGGTGCTCCACACTTTTGACTCTCCCTGACCTTGTGTGGGGAAGGCACAGGGCAAGTGAAGAGGTCACGGCACCCTGGGGGGGCTCAGCTCTGTGGCTCTTGGGACCAGGAGCATCAGGGAAGAGCTGAGGGAGGGCTCAGGGTCAAAAGTAGTTAAATAGCAATAATAACGTTATTTCTGTTTATAAATGTTCACTTATGGTAACTCCTTCCTCAGATGCCATGCCTGGTTCTTGTCTCTGGGTTGTGACATTCTGTTTGGTGTGTCAGCACTTCTCTGGGTTTGTTTTATCCATAGTTGTCTCTCAGCTCTGTAGCCCTGTGCCAGAGCTGTCTGCATGACCTGCTTTTGTGAGGCAGCGCTGTGCTGTGTGACAGAAAAAACAGGACCAGGGAGATCCAAGGAGCAATGAAGGAAAATGAAGCCATGACATCAATGCCACCAAAGATGCAAGAGCTTGGGGCTGACAGTGTTCATCTATTCACAAGCAAACACTCTTCAGAAAGGTTTAAAGACAATATTGGTGGTGTGCACACCACGTGTAGTCATCATAAAACCAACATGGCACAACAATGCACTCATCAGAATCTGTTACTTCTTGTAGCTCAGATGTTTGTGGAGACAAAACAGGGGCAGAGCTTTGTCACAGCCACAGGCCTGAGGACCACACCCTTCCCTCTGTCCCTCCTGTCTCCATGTCCCACAGGACAGACTGCATGGAAACCTGCCCCCTTTTATCCACTAACTCATTCAAGAACCGCTGCGAGGAGAAGCCAACCAGAACTCCTTCCAGCTCCTTGGTCTCAGCTTTGGGCTGTGAGGATGCTCCCTCATGCACACTCATTCCTGCCTGAGAGTGCACAGTTCATCTCCTGGACAGAGGGTTCTGTGGAGCTGTGGAAGCATGAAATAACAGAGCTGAAATAACGCAGCTGAAATACCGCAGCTGAAATAATGCAGCTGAAATAACACAGCTGAAATAATACATCTGAAATAACACATCTGAAATAATGCAGCTGAAATAACGCAGCTGAAATAACGCAGCTGAAAGCAGGGCAGGGGCTGGTGCCAGGGCCAGAACTATCTACCTTACAGGTGTGCTGGCAGTGGGTACAGCTGTGACACTGTAGCAGGGACAGTCTGCACACAAGGTGATTTTGCTTGTTGTTGTTCAGCACAATTTGAGGCTGAAAAGACCCCGTCAAGGGACCCATTTGGAAAATTATCCTGTGCCACATCCAACAGTTCTGTCCAGAGCTCGAGCTGCTGTGCAGAGGCGCTGTGCAGGGCGTGTGCTGTGGCTGCTGACCAGGCACAGGGTCCTGAGCTTTCCCTCACCAGGGTCATGCCAGGCACACGCTGGCACAGGCACTGCCCTGCCTGCCACCAGCTGCTTCACTTGGCTTTGCTCGTGATGCCACTCAGACCTAGACCAGAAAATGACAAAATGGAAGGAAATTCTCTCTGGACCACTCTTTGCACCACAATGCATTCATTTTTTTAGTCTCATTTGTGCCAACAGTAAGCGCTGGATCCAAACCACACCCAACTGCACTTGGCATGGAGCTGCTTTCTGCCTTTCTGGACTGAAACTTTGCTCTGGTTCATTTGCTCTGGTTTTTCCCTATGAATGATTTTTCCCAGCTGTTCACACCAGCACTGAGCTCTCCCTGCTACCCTCCCTGTGTCCCTATGGCTGCTCCTGACGGCTGCAGCTCCCCTCTGGCTCCCGGGGAAAATGCCTCAGCCCAGGGAACCGCAGGAACTTTTCCTTGGAACAGCATGGCTGGTGCTGGCTGTGCCAGGGGTCTGGCTGCTGTGGCTGTGCCAGCTGGGGACACCTCATGGCAGTGACATTTTAGCATCTGTCTGGGCCAGGGACTGTCCCCTTGCCTGCAGCCTTGGGCACCTGGAAGGAGGGGAAGGTCAGGTGATGGTGATGGCTGGGTTAAAGTGGATGGCAGGTTTCTGCTGTCGTGCAGGTTTTAACTAAAGCACTTAATTTTGATATCCTTTAAATCCTATCAAGAAATGTCAAACAACCACTCATAATTCTCTGCCTAAATTCTACGTTAAGGCTGACTGTATTTTTACCTAGATAACTATTTAACTTACAGGTACCATGAGCAGGCGTTGGGTGAGGGTTGGTGCACGCTTTTCTTTCCACCTCTCCTAGGAAACACATCTAATCACAGGCTCTGTTGTGTATCCAGTTTGTTCTGGATACTTACAATGGCAAGGGATACAAAGGGAAAATAATTCAAGTAATAAGGGAACTGCAAGAAATTGTGAAGCAATAAGCACTGAGGTGGGGGAAGGCTCTGCAATAAACTGTTCAAAAGGATGTGAAAGCAAAGGAAATATTGCTGTCAGTGGAGCAGAAATAGTTTTGTAGTTTTAAAGTCAATCCCTTTAACTGTACAAACTGTTAAATGAAAGGTTGTGTTTAACAAGTTGAAACAAGTCACAAATTCTTGAAAGAAATGGGTTTGCTGAGACTGTGACACATTAAATAGCTGGCAGGGCTGCCTGATGTGTATTTGAAAGGAGGCTCCTGTGTCTTTCTGTAATTAATTTCATTGCAAGTGTGATATGTGCATGCTTAACACATCACAAGAGAATGTGCAGATGTAGATTGTTCATAGCACTATCATTAATTCCAGCACTGTTGACAATCAGCTCATGGAAATCAGTTGCCAAATCCCAGCTGGATCCTGCAATGCAGAGTCTGAACCCTTCTCAAGAGAGATGAAGTGCTGCATTCCTGGAAAGTGGAAATCAGAACTCTTGTGAATTGGATGGCCTCATTTGCTCTACAGCCAATTACACCTGGTTTGTTTCTGCTCCACATTAGCAACATCTTCTGAAAACTAAGTAAAAAAAGAAAAAATACTTCACTGTACTTGGGAGCAGGGCATCTACCTCACCTGAAGTCAGCACCTGGTGACCTTTGCTCCATGCAGGTTTGGTGGTGCACTGGCTCCTGGCTATGCCCAGGAAATGGTATTTTGCAGGGCTGGAGTTTACCATGAGACTGATAATACCAACAGCATGCTGCAGAGGACAGGGGAGGCACCAAGGGCTCCACAGAATCCCAAAGAAACAACTCCTTACATCAGCTGAGCATCCCCACCTCTGAGAGCAGAGCCTGGCACAGCCCCTCAGAGGGTCAGGGATCCAAGGGCATCAGCTCTGAGTTCTCTGCTCTCCAAGGGCTGGTGCCTGACAAGGACAAATGCAGCAGCTCTCAGATGTTTACAAACAACCTGAGAAATAAAACATACAGGCACTGAGCACATCTGTGCACTCTCAGCTGAGCACTTAAAGCGGCTCAAACTTAGACTGGTGCACCCAAGGCTGGATATATTTGGGGTGTATGGAAGAGGGCTGGAAAGGGAATTGATGTGTCTGGGAACTCTTTCTCTTGAGCCGCAGACACCAGATTTATCAGGAATCAGTGTCCTCAGCAACACATTCCTAAATCCAAGGTTCCCTAGGGTTCACAGCTGCAATGAGAGGGGGCTGTGCTCAGCCCTGCTGCCCTGACAGGTGCTTGTGGAGAGCAGGGTGGGGCTGTATGGGGGGATGAGGCCAGGTCATGGTGGGAGAGCTGGAACAGCACTGGGACCATCCCACTGCTGGTGGGTGGCTGTGACCCTCTGGGACCTGTGGTGTTGTCTGCCGGGCTCTTCCCTTCCCCTCTGCTGTCAGCAGCTGGGCCGGAGCTGGGGGAAAGGAGCTCCCTGGGGGTCAGGACTCATCCCCTGACACTGAGAACTCCCCAGACTCAGACCAGGAGGGTGTCAGTGCCTTGCACTGATTGCCAAACCTTGCATCTCTTAATCAGCAGATCCTGATTAATGATCAGGGAGACCTGAATGGAAAAAGCCAAGGGCCTCTTTGCTCCTCTGCTTGCTGAACCCACCTGCCCTCTGTGTCCAGTGTCTCCAGAGCTGGCCAGGACTGCCCCAGCCTGCATGCTGGGGACCGTGTGTGGCCATGTGGAAGGAGGATGCTCTCCCTGAGGAAGCTCTCTGACAGCTCTCCTGATTTACCTCTCCGACTGCCTCAGGCAGGACAAAGCAGAGCAAATCAATCCTGCGGGCAGCAATCAGGAGCTGCTATTAATAGGCCTGATTCTCAGTGACCTGGAAATAGTGCTGATCTTGCCCAGGGACGCAGCTCCTATTCCACACTCCCCAAACAAGCTTTGTTCTCTGTGGAGGCTGTTCCGTGTAGCAGCCTGGGATTCATTGTCAAGCCTTTCTCTGAGCACACCCAGGGTGGGACACTCCTGCTGTTTGCACTGTGTGTGACTGACCCCCAGGGACCCTCCTCCGCTGGGAAACAAAATTGCAGCGAGCAATGACATCGAGTGTCATTGCAGTCTCATGAATGGAGAGGTCTGCAGGCTTCCATGGAACAGCACTTCTGATCGGGACTGAGACCATAAAGGAAGGCTGTCATTTCAAAGGGTTTTAACCTGGTTACCTCAGGCTCACAGTTCCTTTGATGACTAAAATAGAGCAGGAGGAAGGCTCTTGTCAGTAAGACTGATGCTAAAATGCTCCCAAGCTTGGGAAGTATCTTACTGGTTTAAAGGAAAAAAACACAAGTGGGACTGGGAGATGAACAGTAATTCCATTGGTTGGTTTAAACTTGTGCTGAGGTTCCTTCTGCCTGAAACTCAGAATTACCTGCTTAGGTTTAATTCATAACTGTTCAGACCGTGCACAGTGCAGGCTCAGTTCAGCTCCCTGAGAAGCCTTTTGTACAAGCCATTCATGGAGGAACACTGAGGGTTTGCATTTCCCAGCTGAACACCCTGCACAGAGCAGCTGTGAGCTACCTCAGGCCATCCCAGCACCCACGGAATGGGCACCAGGCCAGTTACTGCTCAGGCCCTGCATGCTGGAAATGGGGAGGATTCACTGAACATTTTCCCCAGGGTCAGGAGCCATTGTTCCTGTGTAGATCCATTTATTCCTGAATTACCATTCCCAGTACTCACTTTAAGGTATGAAAGCCACAACTTTTCGGTGCTGTGTGAAATTTCAACTTCCCCTTTTCCCATTCACCTTGAGCAAAGCTGGTAACAGCCACTGTCTGTCAGTGCTATTTTAACATGCTTCAAAGACAGTGGAAGTTTCTTCCCATGTGCATCAAATCCCAGTGTCCCCAACACTCTGGGCCCTGCAGGAAGGGGAGGGAAGCAGAGCTTGTGGCTGGAAAGTACAGCAAGCACTGGCCAAGGGCAGGGCTGGGCAGCTCCTGCAGAGCAGCTCCAGCTCCCCAGAGCTGGGGAGGTCATGGGTGGGGAGGCTTCAGTGGGTCCCTGCTACCCAGCACAGCCTTTGGACACCTCTGAAGAGTGGGCAGGGAATTCCCAGATCGGCTCCGAGCTGGCTTCACTTTCTGGCTGCAAGGCTCCAGCATGCTTGGCTTGGCCACCGAAGAGTGAATTGTTATAAAAGGTTAAAGACTTCTTTCAAAATAGTATTTCTTTATCAATGAAATAGAAAGCAAAAGGAGGAAACTGGAAGAACCTTGGGAGGAGTGAGATGATCCCCTCAAAAAAGTTGGGTGGTGCCCCAGGGGCCTTCGAGGGTGTGGGAGATGAGCTGAGATTTCCTTCCCAGTCACCCTCTGGTACATTTGGGGGAGGGATGTGTCACAAAGGGAGTGTGCTTTGGGTGGTGGTAACCCCTGTGCAAGAGGAGAGATTCCCCTCTGTAACTGCCTTGTTACATCTTTCACGGAGAGGAACAAAGGGAATCTGAGCCACATGACTGCTGGGGAAGGAACAGTTTCCTTGGCAAACCCTCCAGTGCAAGCTGTGCTCAGCACGAGGAGCTGCCTCCTGTCCCAGTGGGATGCACAAAGCCTCCCCTGCAGCAGGAGCCCATCCTTCCTCCCTGCCAGCTCCGTGGCTGCCCTGTCCTGGCCCCTGCCACCCCTGGGGCAGTGCCCAGCTGTGAGCAGCAGCCCCTGGGCCACGTGGGGCTCCTCTGCCCTCAGCCCCAGCCCTTCTTCCCTTCCAGCTGGGCACCCCTCACCAGCCTCTGCCCACAGAGCCCCACGAGCTGCTGGCCTTGGGGAGGGACAGCAAAGGTGACAGGGCCTTTCCCTCCCCCTGCCCTGCTGTCCCCTTCCTGCAAACCTTGCCTTTTCCTCCGTGAGGCAGACAGAGAAATTCCTCCTCTGCTCCCCCTCCCCACACCTCCCTGTGCCCTCTCTGATCCTTCACTTTGTTCTTGCTCCTTCTCTGCCCCTTTGCTGCTCACACTTGTCTTGGTTTTGCATTACAGAGCATGACTGAATTCCCTTCCCTTTGGAAAAAATCTCATACCTGATCCCGTTCAGCTTCCCAGCTATAGTTCATCCTGCTTTCATCTGGAAAATTATTTAACATGCTGTACAGGCTTCTTTTATCCATTTTCTTTCTAGACAGTTACCAAACACTTGTGGCCTTAGCAGCGACCTTTTCCCAGCTGGTTTGATTCCCCAGAAGGACGATGTGAGGGACAGGAGCCCACGTGTGCTGCTGGCAGCCGGCTGGGCAGCCTGCAGGGCTGGACTGGCTGTTCACTCCCACTGGCACACCCCTTCCGTGTGTCCATTCACTGGTAATAACTTGTACCCGTTGCTCCCTGTTCCAACCCTGCTGATGCTCCTGTTTCCAAAGTCAGCTGGATTCTGATACAAACCTGATGGAGCCAGGAGTTACCTGGGAAAATCAGGCTCATCTGCTTTCCTAGTCAGAGAAAAGGCAATTCTGCCTTGGAAGGGACAAAGAACTGGCTGGGGCCTCCCATCCTTTCCTCACTCCCTGAGTGCCAGAGGTGCTGAAGGGGTCCAGTGGATGTGCCAAGACACTGACACGAGGCACCAGCTCCCTCCTGCCTCTGCTTTCAACATCCCTGCCTGCTCCTCACACACCTGTGGGAGCCCCTGGCACTGGCAAAAAGGCAGCACAGTGTGACACCTCCTAAAGCCTTGGGCAGGACCTGAGGATATCAGGGCCTCCTGCTTTTGGGTGGAGCACACAGAAAGCCCAGAGGAACCTTTGTGTGGCCACAGCTAAGGCTGGAAGTGGCAGCCAGCAGCTCCTTCAAAAGCTGCCACCCATCAAAGCTGGTGAGTCACTCCAGGTTCAGAGAACGAGGAGTTCCTTGAGTGTACATCTGACATGTTCAGTAGGATACAGAGCTGATAATCAAATTTTTCTGCCAGATACACAAATTATCTCAGGAGCTCTGTATTGCCACTGTTTGTGGACAGAGTCACTGAAACTCTCCCTCTTGGACCAGCTGCTGTAATTTCATTGCTAAGCCATATGGCACAGCTCTTATGTAATTTTACTGGAAAATGTGATTCTTTTAGCTGTGATAGTGCTTTATCCTCTGTGTTGTTGTTCCTCCGTGTGTGCATGTTGGGCTCCTGGCACAGGAGCAGACCCTGTGGGAGCAGTGAGGGTGTAGCAGCCCCGCAGAGCCAGGCTGGGACAGTGATGGTCCCCAAGGGCTGCAGGAACAGCTCCACTCCGGTGCTTGGTGAGAAATGAGGATCTGACCTGGGGGTGATGTGTTCTAAAGGGCGAGAAGAGAGCCCCAGAGGGCTGCTCTGAGCATTTCCATCCCTTCAGCCTGCAGAGCAAAGCCAGACTCCAGCCCATGGGGAGCAGGTGGGCGAGTCAAACATGTCCCTTGGTCATGAAAAATCACAGACACCATCTCATATCACCACAAACACTGGTGAGCCCAACACCCGGGGTGCTGTCATCTCTAGTGGCAACAGAGCAAACTCACTGAGGCAGAGCTGAGAACTCGCATCTGACACCTCCTCAGGAGAGCCTGAGGGCTGCTCACTGCCCTTGGGGCCTGCAGAGTTTGCTGGGGTTTGTGGAGGACTTTGGTTTGGGAGGTACAGGTGAGGTGACCAAGGGACAAAGCCTTACCACAGCCTTGGGCCCGCTCCAGGATTTCACTGTTGTCCCTGCTAAATTTGAGCAGAAATGAATTTCCAGACCAAGGGTGTACCAAGTGTTTGCACCCAGGACTGTGCTCCCAGAGGAGACCAGCAGTTGGAAATGGAGAGTACAATTAAAGATCTTAACCAGCCATTACAAAGGTGTTACCTCACTGCTGCAGTTACAGAGCTCTTTGTTCATTCAAGGCCGAATTTAACACAATAATAATGCAATTATGATATTTGCCATTCTGCACACAAAAAGCCAAACAATTTTCAGCAGTGATACCAACAGTTCTGTCCCCTCTCCAAAAGGGCCTTTAGATCTCAGAGCTTACAGAAAACTTGCCCAAGGTACAGCATGCTCTGGGCATTGCCAGAATTTTCCCCATTTATGATGTTGAGCTCAGAAGTGAGAACAGCACCCGAGCTGTGAGAACACTTCCCTGCAGCCTGTACCCCCCTCCAGCCTCAGAGCCTTCATCCATTCACAGCAGGCACCTTTTCTGTCTGTAATGCTCCTTCCCAAAACCTGGTCTTCAAGCAAGTGTTGGAGCTTTTTCAACTCCCTCAGGAAACATTTCATCTTTTTCACTTTTACCCTGTTTTTAGAAACAAACTCACTGCTGCCTTTCATCAGAATTTACTCACAGTTTCACTGCACTTGAACTTGTACTTCTGAAATCAATGAATTATTTCATAAAAAATTTAGACCAGATATTGCTGGGAGGTGTGGGAATGGTTTTTTTTTAAAAAATGCTTTTTTACAGAGTGTTGTTGATTAAATCTTTGCAGCCACTGCTGAGCTACAAGATTTTGTGGAGGTGGAGTGGGGGAGATTTCTACACAGAACAGACACGATCTGGTGTTCATGCACCATTGGCACTGTTTATTTATTACCTCACTGGAGGGTCAGGGAGATGAATCCTGTGCTTTATTAATGGTGCAGACACCAGGCACTGCTCAGGCTGTCACTGCAGGGTGATGAGCTGGTCCCGTATCCCTGGTAGGGCCCCTGAGGGAAGGGAAGAGCAGGAAGGCTCAGGCAGGGTCAGTGGTGTTTATTAGAGATGTTCCTGTCTGACATCTAAAACCTCAGATGGCTGGAACATTCCATATTTGCCAATCTGGCTTAAAGGCAAAAGGAAGGAGAAGGAGTTTCCTGAACATTTCTGCTCCTGTTTGCAGACACCTGCCCTCTGACCCCAGGGGTCACCTGGGAAGGGCAAACAATGAGTGCTCACAGGCTGAGCATTATTGAATATTATGGGCAAAGAGGAAGGGGCAGAGAAATGTGAAAAAATCAAATTATCAGGATTTACCACCACGGTCGTGGGGTTTTT
Organism: Acrocephalus scirpaceus scirpaceus; assembly: GCA_910950805.1. NCBI lineage: Eukaryota > Metazoa > Chordata > Aves > Passeriformes > Sylviidae > Acrocephalus > Acrocephalus scirpaceus. The sequence goes on from OU383780.1 coordinate 125,308, forward strand.
TTAGGTGCAATTTGGTATAAAAGAAACTACTACCAGGAGGTTGCATGGTAAATTGAGGAAAAAAAAAGGAACTGTGGCTTGGACTGTCATGGCATTTAACAGCAGTTACTAATGAAAAAGTGAGAATAGTTGCATGCTAAAGGTTGCACTTGACTGAGATGAAGTGGATGTAGATAGAGCAGCTCCAGTACATCAGTCAGTACTGAGCACATGCTAACAGGAAATCAATTTATTCCCACCAACATTTGCTCTTTCTATTGTGAAAGAGTTTTAATTAACTTATTGTGAATGGCCAGTAGCTGCTTACTCTGGAAGAGACTTACAGATTTAATGAAGCACCATTCTTTCTGAATTTATGCTGGAAAAGTGACAATGACAAATTTTAAGCTGAATTACTTGCCATATGTGATCGGTTAATGGAAAACCTCCCTCATCCCAATTATTAATTACTGTCCTGTTGTTTTTCCCCATTAAGCAGCATTCTGACTCAGAGTGTCCAGGAGCAAACGTGGCACTGTCACGTGGCAATAAAACCATTTGGGCACAGGAAAATCCCCCTGGCCTGGGTCACGGCCATCTATTGCTTGTTTGATGCACCCTACAGACATTTTTGTGTCTGACACCAGGAAGAGCCGTGTGCAGGAGTGGAGCTGAGGGAGGAGGGCTGAGCTCCCCCCAGCCACACTGTTTATTTTTGTGCTCATTGTCTCAGATAACCCCAAACATCACCGAGTTTTGGAGGCTCAAACAGGAGGGACTTTGGTCCATAAGGAGAGGAGAGGCCCAAAATAAGATGAGCCTGGTGTTAGCTGCCCTACAGCCACCAAAGGAGTGCTGTGGAGAGATCTGAGGAGGAGGCAGAGCAGCTGAGCTTGTTTGCTTCCCTGGGCAGGAATGAGGTGGTGGTGAGGGCTGGGTGCTCCCCTGGTGATGGAGCCTCTGCAGTGCCAGCTCCTGCCCAGCTCAGTCCCCCGGGCTGCGGCAGCACCATCACAAGGACAACGAGCAGAGCACTCGGGCTCCCTTTGGAAGAGCTGTTTGTGCCTTTTCCTGCATTACCTGTGCTCGTGAGCTCCTCCTACAGCTCCTGCAGGAGCCCTGCTTTCCCCCTGAGCCAGGCTCATACTGCTACAACCAGGTGATTTCTTGGGCACAAAGTCAGAGGTTTCCTGAAGATGGGGATGAAAGTGGGAGTAAACACAGCTGTCCCAGTTCAGGGGGAGCAAGGCACTGGAGACCCTTCATACCTTTCTAATGCTTTCTTTATTTACTGATTTTACTTAGTTCTGTATTGATAAAGTCCTTCAGCTTTGTGTCCCATGGGTTATCACGGTGTGGGATTTTACTTAGTTCTGTATTGATGAAGTCCTTCAGCTTTATGTCCCATGGGTTATCACAGTGGGATTTTACTTAGTTCTGTATTGATGAAGTCCTTCAGCTTTATGTCCCATGGGTTATCACGGTGTGGGAGGGCTGTGCTGGGACACCAGCACTGTGCTACAAACAGGACAGACACACACAGGTTCACTGTGGGTTCATTAGCACCTTTGTACACTTGGGGCAGCATCATTAAACAGTAAATAATCCAGCCCCCTACAGCCATGGGCATCTACCTGTTCCCAGCCTGGCTTCCCAAAGGAAACGTGTGCTTGTTCCTCAGTGCTGCAGTTATGAGTCACAAAAATGACCCGGGCTCCTTTGTGCAAGAAGAGACAGGAAAAGCTGCAGCAACACAGGACAAAATGCATCAACATTTCCAATAGAGAGCTTAGCAATGGCAGGAATCACAGATGGGGAGGTAATTTCATGAGGAGTCAGCTCCACGGCTTTCAGCAGTGACTTCTTTCTGAAGATGATCTGTGCACATGCTGCAGATAAAAACTTCACACAACTGACAGGACATAAAGTCAGCAGTTAAACACATTATAGAGACTGCTCAGGGAGATGAAAGGAGGCATTAAAAACAGCAAACCTTGTGTAAAGGTTAATTAAAACATTAATAATGCAAGGTTTCAATTATTCATGCATAAATAAAAAGACATTTAATGGTAGGTACACACTGAGCCTTTCTGCAGTGGACATGACATTGGGATAGAGAGAGAACACGGGAGCTTCAGCTCAGCACAGAAATGGCTGTGGAGCACAGGAAATGCTGGGCAAGGGGATGGGCTGAGAGCAGGGACCATAGGCTGCAGGGAGAGATGGCTCTGGGGTACCTGCTCCCATCAGCTCCACTTCCACAGGCCTCAAGGACAGTCCTCGTGTCCCCATTCCTTCAGGAACCAGAATTGTTGGCTCCTATCTGAGTGTGGCTCTCCCCTGCTGGGTGTGGGATGGGCAGGACCAGCACGTTTAATCCTCAAATACAAAGTTTCTGTTCTGTAACAGCTGAAAAATCCCATCATATTTTTACACCCTTATTTTCTACAGATTACTGAATTGTAGAATCCCAGAGCAGCCCAGGCAGGAAGGGACCTTTAAAGATCATCTACTCCAACACTTTCTGGGAAAGGAAGCCCACAGAGCTTTTCTCACCCCCTGACCACCTGCATGTGGGACCCTCCAGCGATGGAGGCCTGTCCCTGGCCTGGAACATTTACTATTCCAGTGAATGATTGTTCTCGTTGTTAAAAGTTTCTTCCATATTGAGATGAACCCTTTTCTGGTGCAGCTGGCACCCATCACCCATCGCCTTCCCCACGGGGCTCCTCCTGCAGAGAGACCCTCCATCCTCCTCAGATCCCCCCTGTATGTCCTGGGGGGCTGTGATGGGGTCCCCCCACCTCCTGTGACTCTCAGAACATCACTCAGAGCCTGCTGGCCCTGCCCCTGCACTCCTGACACACCTTCCCCTCCCCATGCCCCCACCACCGTGTGTCTGTGCAAACACTGCTTCTGTGTGGCCATAATTATCCTCTCAGCTGCTCTCTTTAAGCTGTCTTTGACAAAACTCATTTAGAGTTTGCCTGCTTTCATCAGCTTTTACAGTGAAGGAAAGTTGGCAGGCAATTCTCAGCTACCTGGCTTGTCTCTTGTCTGATGATTGATTTCCAGTGGGAGTAAGTTTTGATATTTGAAAAGATCCAACCTATTATTATTGAACATTTGAGTTGTGTAATGGAAGTATCTGTCTGACAAACCCAGAAGGATATTTGAGCAGAAGGCTCAAAGGCTTAAGGAAATTCTGGATCATGTATAAATTATTGCCCAGTGCATTGTCTCTAATGTCACACAGAATGGAGAGAGGCCACAATGTCAGGAGAATGCAGCCAGGTTGAGGGGGGGAAAAAATGGTACAAATGGAATATTTCAAAAAAGTGAGGAGAAATGTTAGCTTCTGTGAAGAATGAAAGATATGGCAGACAATGGGATGAAAAGGACCAATTCTGACCTACATACCCAGGCAGAATCCCTGCTGACAGAGAGGAAAAATGATGCCTTTGATCTGCAGGGGATATCAAGACTCTGGGCAGAGAGAGCTGATGAATCCTGTAGAAAGGAAAAAAATGACACCGGCCCCAGTGGAGCCTGGGCTCTCAGTGCAGACAGGTCAGCAGCCCACGGGGCAGCCTGGGCTCCAGCTGTGGTGTGGGGACAGGAGAACAGAAACGTCCCCCTTGGGAATGCACAGAGTGACCCCTGGGGACACAGTTACTCCCCTCGGGGAGTGAGCGACTCCTTGTACAGAACACGAACCCTGCAGGGTGGAGCACACGCTCAGTCATGGTGCAGCCCTCGTGCAGCCAGGAAACCAGCTGCAATATTGGAGAAATCCCTTCCTTTTGGAGCAGGTGGGAAATGATTTATTTCCTCCCTTGGTGCCAAGGAAAAGACTCCATCCTGCCTCACCTCATGTGCAGGCACGGTCTCACCCAGGTCATTGCCAGTGCTCACCTGTGTCTGAGCCCAGCCTCACCTGGGTCACTGCCATCTCTCCTTTGTCCCCAGGCACAGCCGCACCTGGGTCACTGCCATTGCCCACCTGTCCCCAGGCACAGCCTCACCTGGGTCACTGCCACTGCTCACCTGTCCCCAGGCACAGCCTCACCTGGGTCACTGCCACTGCTCACCTGTCCCTGGGCACAGCCTCACCTGGGTCACTGCCACTGCTCACCTGTCCCTGGGCACAGCCTCACCTGGGTCACTGCCATTGCTCACCTGTCCCCAGGCACAGCCTCATGTTTTCTCCTGCCCTTTGGTCTGGGAGCTCAGACCAGCCACAGCCCTGGCAAGGAGCAGCTCAAATGTCCACCTGCATCCCAGGCACCAGCAGGTTCTGAGGGCAAGGGAAGGAGGTGCTGTTTTCCCACAGTGATGAATCCGTGTCCAGAGAGCTGTAGCACCATGTTCAGATGCAGGGAGAGCTGCTGCCTCATTAGCATATTATTCTCCTTTTACTAATCAAGTCAGCATGAATAATTTTGCTTGTGATTGTGTTTGATTGTATTGGGGAATTATAGACTTGAAAAGCTCTTTTTTTTCCCCAGTCTGCAGAAGGCAGCAGCACCATTCCTGCACTATTTTTAGAGGATGTTGCAGAGAGCGTGCTCTGTGCCTGTCCTGTTTCACTGCCAGGATTGTACACCTGGAATTCCAAGGGAAAAAAGAAAACTGAGCGGTGTTAAAAGGGAGTTGTACACCCATCTGTGTGCTGCCTGAGGAGGTAAAAGGCAGCTCCTGCCTCCATTCTGGACTGACTGCAGTTCTTCTAGCTGAACCCAGCGGTGCCACAATAGACAAAATTGCATTTTAAAATTCACACTTAACTTGCCTGCATTTGCCATACCCCAAAATAAAGGGGAGATGTTTTCTGCTCCAGTGACGAAGAGCAATTTACCTGTCATGCCTGAGGTTATAATTACAGGTGAAAGCTGGGTGAAAGCGGGAAGTGAATTTCTCTGTAACATTAAACCCCAATGTTGGTCCTTTCAGGTCACAGAGGTTCTGGGGCCATCCCACAGCACAGTTCCAGCCCTCAGTGAGATTTATGGGTAGCTGCTCTTTTCCCAGGCAGTTTTCCAGATGGGAGCTACAGAGCCCTACAGGCTGCTGGAGCAGCCACACCAACCCAAGCCCGGGCTGTGGGGCTGTGGGCCCTCCTGGTGGGCTCAGCATCTCCCCTGAGGCTTCCTGCAGGTCTGTGGCTGAGGAACAACCCTCTGCAGGGAGCAGGGACAGGCAGGGGCAGTGAGGAGGGCCCTGAACACCTTGAACTCTTGGATTCCCATGAGCCCAATCCCTGTTTGCCCTCCACGGGGTTACTGTGACACTGCAAACACCCCGGAGATGTGTCCCTGTCTTACAGAAGGGACAGGACCTGCTCAGCTTTGTGGGTGAAAAAGAAACTGCGAACAAGTGAGACGTTACCTGGCACTTCAGCTCAGCGCACATCCCCTGCACACAGACAGAAAAATCACATTTTCCTCCAGCTGATCCTAAGGAAGAGATTATAGCAAGATTTTGTGCATAGCCTGTTGTTCTGCATGTTGACACTAACAATTCCAAGGCACACAGGGAAAGCAGAAGGAGATAAGATGCAAAACGATTCTGTAACAGGTGCTGAAGATTTTCTGGGAAAGGGATTTTTTTTCTTTGTTTGTTAAGCTTTCAAAAATAACACTGACATTTGTACAAAAAGGAGCTTTTTATTTTCCCCTGGAGGTTAACAGCCTGCTGTCTCCCACGGTGAGTTATCCTGTGGGCACTGCTAGCACAGCTAGAGGAACTGCTCCTAGTCCAGCTGTCATCACCCAGCAAGGCAAAAATAGTACAGAGCTAATAATGGATTTAATAACGAGTCCTTATCAACAATTCCATCACTCAGGTTAGTGGTGGGGGGTTCCCAGGGCTGGGCAGGGAGAGCCTGGGTGCCTTCCTGGTCCACCTGCTGTGTGTGCCCAAAGGACACATTGGCAGGCACTGACCCAGCAGGATCAGGCACCAATTGCCTGGGTCTCGGGCCCAGAATTTGGCAGACACACCCTGGGCCACCCAAATTCCTGTGACAGCAGTGGTGGCAGTGCTGGCATGACGGCAGCCCCTGAAGGGAGGAGGGCAGGGAAGGCCCTGAGGGTGAGGGTTGGGATCCATTCCCACAGAGGGGGCAGGATGACCAGGATGTAAAAGCATCCATTGAACTGTGATGCTGTCTCTGTCCAGTGTTCAGCTGGAACATTGTCTCTTACACCATAAATTAGTCATTCCCTTCCCTTGGCCCATCAAGGAGCTAACAGGACAAACTGCCATGGAAATCGTACAATGTATTAAAAATGTGAGCAAGCCTGCAGTAACTGCTGCTGGAAAAAGCAGCCCAGACCGTGTCCATGCAGTGTCCTGCCATGTGAAATGTGTGCCAGACTAAGGCTTCCCTCCAAGTGCCCCAGGGCTGGGACCCACACTTGTATCTGATGGCACCACAGCCAAGGAAAAACCTCGAGGTGTTTGCCAGCCTTCTGGCAAGGCTCCAGCTGATGGCTTTGTGCTGAATGAATAAATAAGTTTTACTCTGCTCTCCTAGAGAAGGCAGATAAGAAGCCAAAAAACAAATAAGAAGCACAGCAGAACAGCAAACATATTTGCTTTAAGGAGGGGAAGCCACGGCTAAGTTTCTAGACCATGAAGCCACAGACTGCCTCAAATTAAATGAATTTAATGGTTTATACATTTCATCTGTCGAGATGTGGGCACTGAAATGTGCATCCGCAGGAGAGGTGGGGAGGTCTGGCAGACACTGGTGTCACCCCTTGGCAGGGCAGAGATGCCATGTGTGTGTCAGGGACAGCTGGGACAGGGCTGGATGCTCTGGGCAGTGCCCTGGGTCTGCAGCCTGCAGCTCTGCCCCGCTGGCAGCAGTTCTGCCCCCTGGCAGCAGTTCTGCCCCCTGGCAGCAGTTCTGCCCCGCTGGCAGCAGTTCTGTCCCCCTGGCAGCAGTTCTGCCCCCTGGCAGCAGTTCTGCCCCGCTGGCAGCAGTTCTGCCCCCTGGCAGCAGTTCTGCCCCCCCTGGCAGCAGTTCTGTCCCCCTGGCAGCAGTTCTGCCCCCCTGGCAGCAGTTCTGCCCCTCTGGCAGCAGTTCTGCCCCCCTGGCAGCAGTTCTGTCCCCCTGGCAGCAGTTCTGTCCCACTGGCAGCAGTTCTGCCCCCCTGGCAGCAGTTCTGTCTCACTGGCAGCAGTTCTGCCCCCCTGGCAGCAGTTCTGCCCCTCTGGCAGCAGTTCTGCCCCCCTGGCAGCAGTTCTGCCCCACTGGCAGCAGTTCTGTCTCACTGGCAGCAGTTCTGCCCCCCTGGCAGCAGTTCTGCCCCCTGGCAGCAGTTCTGCCCTGCTGGCAGCAGTTCTGCCCCGCTGGCAGCAGTTCTGCCCCCTGGCAGCAGTTCTGCCCCCCTGGCAGCAGTTCTGCCCCACTGGCAGCAGTTCTGCCCTGCTGGCAGCAGTTCTGCCCCACTGGCAGCAGTTCTGCCCTGCTGGCAGCAGTTCTGCCCCACTGGCAGCAGTTCTGCCCCCCTGGCAGCAGTTCTGCCCCCCTGGCAGCAGTTCTGCCCTGCTGGCAGCAGCCCCAGGTGAGCCACGTGTGGGAGCCCAGGCTGCCCCAGCCTCACGGGGCTCTGGGGGCCAGCAGGGCACCGACTGCCAGGGCAGCAGCTCCTGCCTCCTCCCCACACCCAGCTCTGCCTCCAGACAAGGCTCTGTGGCTGCATTGCTGGGGAGGTTCTGCATTCCCATTCTCCAAAATAGCTTTTGCTCATTTGGCCAAGCCCTAATTCATCTTCTGTCAAATATTTTTTTCCTCCTGCCAAAACCAAGGCTCCTATTACTGTTTCTCACATCCACTTCAGCCTAACGGTGCCTGTAAATAATGAATTTGCATAATGAGCAGGATTTATGAAAACCAGTTGCTCTCTGTGTTGTGACCTTGTGACTTCAAACGTGCCAATGTGCAGGGACGCAGGGCAGGGCTGCAGTGGCTGCAGCTTTGGGAAGCTGCTCACTGGGTGTGCGAGCACCTGGCCATGTGTGCCTTCCTGGCCTCTGGCTGCACTTAGGAGCCCAAAATGTTCTCACAGGAACGTTCTGGGCTCCCTCAGAAGTGATGGTGACAGTGCTTGACCATGTCCTGTCAGGGCAGTACCGGTGGCACCACGCTGGGGACCCTTCTGGCAGCCCCCAGCAAACCTGCAGGGACAGAACCAAATCCAGACACAACCTGGATTTGTTCTCTTTATTGTTTGTTAATGATCACCGTGCAGCTGTGCCCCAGGGCAAGGTGAGATTCTGGGGATGAGCACAGTGTAGGGCAGTAACGAACACCAGTATTGTACAAACACTGAGACCTTGCTGCTCTCTACAACTGACAGGAGGTGGCAGCCAGGGGAGGTCTGGCTCTGCTCCCAGCGAGCAAGACAAGAGCAAAGGGTCTCCAGTGCTGCCACCTTCACCAGTGACACAGAGCCACAGGGCTGGGCAGCACTGACACCACAGGAACAGCAGTGGGAGCGTGAGGAACACCACCATGGGCAGCTCTAGGAACGAGGACAGCTGGCTCTGATTTCTTTGTTTCATAGTGTGAGAGTTTGAGTGTGACCACAAGCGTTAGAAGCCAGAAATAACTGAGTGTAGTGATAAGTGAAAGGCAGTAATAGAAAGTTTGCTGATGTTTCCCTGTGAGGAAAATGCCCCTAATTCCTTGGACAATGATGGAATCCAACGTGCTCACAGTTTTATTGATATTTTTAAAGAATTAGGGTAAAAATTTGGATGAATGAGGAGAAAGGTAAAGAAAATTGTCTGGTAAACAAGTTCAGTATTTCAAGCTCATTTTGGCTTGGAATAGGAGGAAGAAATTGCTTTTCACATCCCTTTCCAACACATCTGGCTTACTAAATTTCCATTATGAGTCCACCTCATCTTCATTTGTAAGTAAATCCAGGAGTGATGAGGAGAACTGCAAACTTGATCTTGTATAAAACCTCCTGAAATGATAAAACTTGGGCTGAGAACTTAAGTCATTGTGCAACCACAAGGTTTCTCTGAGCTTTGCTGAACGTGTGGGGCTGGCAGCAAACAACAGCCTTGCCCCTATAGGTTATACAGAACAGCTTAGTCAGCTCACCAATGGGAATCTCAGATCTTTTGTAAAATAACAGGCTTTTTCAAACATCACTGGAAATTTCCCACTTAATTTTATAACATCAAACCTGCCCTCATTTTTCCCTCCTCAATCTTCCATTTGCTCATGAGATCATGGGGTCCCTGCTGATAGCAAGCTGTGATAAATTAAGTTTATCACTTAAGAAAAAATATATTTGAGTTATAACCGTTAACTCCAGCTGAAATAATTCTATGGATTCTCCTGAATGCAAAGAAATTCAGTCAGGACATCAGAGCTCTATAACGACGTGATTTATATGGATAAATATTACAGGCATCAGCATATCAGAGGATTGAAACTGTCAGAAGCCCTGAGTGGCTCTGTGGCAACACCCAGCACTCCCCATCTGAGCATGGGAGTGGTGGGAAGGTGGGATCCACCTTGGAATAAAACACCCTGAGGAGCTGTGAGAGGAACACGTGGGTGGTTTTTCCTGGACCCATCAGCCTTGCACTGCCTGGAGGAAATTGCTTTGGGAAGTCCCTGGCCCTGGGGGAAGATCGGATTTCCAGACTGGGACAGCAGGGGTCAGAACAACCTTTCCCTTCATTGTAGGTGGTTCCAGGATGCTCTGACCGTGTTACAGAAATATTTTGGATCTGTTGAGGGCAAATTGCCACATACAAGGTCATGGCCAGGTTGGACAAAGCTTGGAGCAACCTGGTCTAGTGGAAGGTGTCCCTGCCCATGGCAGGGGTGGGACATGAGGGGTTCTGAGGTCCTTTCCAGCACAAACCACTCCTGATTCTGCGATCTGTGACTTTGTGTTCCTCTTGGTGATGGGCCCTGGTGCCAACACCCCCTGTGACACCCCTGGGGCAGCTCCTGAGAGGGCTCTGAGCAGGGCTGGGATCTTCTTCCTCCTGGAGCTTCCACTGGCCCTTGGGCCAGAGACTTCCTGCAAACCTGAAGTGAGAAAAGAAAATCCTTGAGGCAGAAAATCCTGGAGGCACCGACCTGAGCCCTGTGTGGCTGCCAGAGGTTTGGGATGACACATCCCTGGGGAGAGCAGCACGGTTCCTGCACGAGCTCGAGAACCAGATGCTGTTGGTGTGGATGCTAAAGGGTCACTTGAACCCAAATCTGACTGAATAAATTTATCACAGAAAGAACAATCCTGGCTTTTCATTTTAAGCAAAACCATTTCAGCCACTAATCACTAGAAACTGGGAGAACATTGTAGGATTGCAGGCTTTGATCTCTTTCCCAGTTAAGTGCTGTCAGCCAGTGTGCAAGTCTGTCATCTTTGCCTTTAAGTCTGTCTCATTCCTGCACAATGTATTTTACATTAATTTTGTCACATTTTCTGTCAGACTGCTGAATTTCCTGACTAGAGGATTTTATCTGCAAAGTCAGCCTGTGCTCCCCAGACCTGGTCTGTTATTCCCAGCATGAGGCTCCAGTTCATGACACAGTAACTGATTGCAGTTTTAGGATCTGGGATTTGGAAGCACACTCCTTTCTGGCACAGATCGTGCTGGATAAATGGTTACATGGACTTTTGGTTGGGCCTAGTGGCTGTTTGTGTCTTCTGCTGTACCTCTCATGGTGGGAAACGAGATTATCTTTCATCTTGCAGAAATAATAGACTTCTAGCTCTGATAATCTCTGTATCTGTGGTAAAACCTGTAGATAGATGTTCTATTTTTAGTAGAACCACTGCTATGGCAGGTGAAGTTGCAGACGTGAAGTGCTCTTGTTTTCCAATTATTGTCTGTTTTCCTCCAGCTGTACCAGGTGTTGAGGTGAAGGATCATCTTCTCTGCCATAAATCTCCCTTCTCATACCCTCAGCTCCTTGTGGCTGCAGCAGCCACCCCGCCCTGTGTGAGATGAGTGACATCGTGTCTGTCCTTTGAGGGAAAACGTGGCAGGCTTGGAGTCCCCCCAGGCAGCAGCTTTAAATTCCTGTACCAGAGGGCTCAGAAGGGAGGATGTCTGTGGTACCAGAGGGACAGGGCTGAGGTGGCCCTGCAGTGGGACAGGGCTGAGGTGGTTGTGCAGTGGGACAGGGCTGTGGTGGCCCTGCAGTGGGACAGGGCTGAGGTGGTTCTGCAATGGGACAGGGCTGAGGTGGCTCTGCAGAGGAACAGGGCTGTGATAGCCCTGCAGTGGGACAGGGCTGAGGTGGCTGTGCAGAGGGACAGGGCTGTGGTGGCCCTGCAGAGGGACAGGGCTGTGGTGGCCCTGCAGAGGGACAGGGCTGAGGTGGCCCTGCAGTGGGACAGGGCTGAGGTGGTTGTGCAGTGGGACAGGGCTGTGGTGGCCCTGCAGAGGGACAGGGCTGTGATAGCCCTGCAGTGGGACAGGGCTGAGGTGGCTCTGCAGAGGAACAGGGCTGTGATAGCCCTGCAATGGGACAGGGCTGTGGTGGCTCTGCAGAGGAACAGGGCTGTGATAGCCCTGCAGTGGGACAGGGCTGAGGTGGCCCTGCAGTGGGACAGGGCTGAGGTGGCCCTGCAGTGGGACAGGGCTGTGATATCCCTGCAGTGGGACAGGGCTGAGGTGGCTGCGCAGTGGGACAGGGCTGAGGTGGCCCTGCAGAGGGACAGGGCTGTGGTGGCCCTGCAGTGGGACAGGGCTGTGGTGGCTGTGCAGAGGCACTGGGAAGCAATTCCTGCACCAGAAAGCTCAGAAGGGAGGATGTCTGTGGTACCAGTGGGACAGGGCTGTGGTGGCCCTGCAGAGGGACAGGGCTGAGGTGGCTGCGCAGTGGGACAGGGCTGAGGTGGCTCTGTAGAGGGACAGGGCTGTGCTGGCCCTGCAGTGGGACAGGGCTGTGGTGGCCCTGCAGTGGGACAGGGCTGTGGTGGCTCTGCAGAGGCACTGGGAAGCAATTCCTGTACCAGAAGGCCCAGCAGGGAGGATGTCTGTGGTACCAGTGGGACCTGGGCCACCCCGAGCCGTGGCAGGACCGTTGTGCTGGGACTGTCCCAGGTACTGCAGCAGGGGAGCCCCTCGTGGGCCCCTCACCTTCCAGGAACCACCATTTGTCACATACAAACGCTGTTTAAGTTTCTGACTAATGAGTGACATAATTAATGGCACACAGAGTGAACCATGCATCCCATAATACATCACACACATCTGATACACTGTCAGAGAAACCATTCCTCATTGCAAACCTGTCCTATGCATTTTTGAACCCCACAGCCCAGTTTACAAGCCCCGGTTCTGTGGGGCTTGGCTTGTTCAGGTATCCCCTTCAGGTTTAATTTCTCTTTTTCCTGGGTTTTATGCATTTATTCATTCTGTACTAAACAGTGGTAATTATTTAGCACTGGACCACCTGGCAGTGAGCTCTCCTGGAGTTTGGCTCTCCGGAGGTGCCTCATTTGTCTTGTTTGCCTTGAACATAAGTCATAAGCCACAGGGCTGCTTGGAAATGCACCATTTTTCTGAAATAAAAATCACTCTGCAAACCAAACACACAAATAAAATGAAAATTGTATGGGGGTTTCATGGCTAGGTTTTGGTGATGGGGGGAATGACAAGGGTGGCTCCTGTGAGAAGCTGCCAGAAGCTTCCCCCTTTCCTGATGGAACTGTTGCCTTGGGAAGGCTGACCTGAAACAGAGGCTGGGCAAAACTAGAGAATAAAATCAGGATTTATTAAAAGCTCCCCAGGATCCACCCTGGGCATTACAGAAGCCTGAGCAAGGCTGCACCCAGGGTGGGCTGAGAGTGGTTACAAAATGGCTGAGCAGTCACGAGATTTTGCCATTTTATAAGTTTAGGTCTATTTGCATTTTGGGGTCCAATTGTCCAATTCCAGCCCCAGGCCGTGAGGTCCCATCCTTGTCCCACCCCTCAGTCCATCGTTGTTTGTGTTTGGGGCTGAAAGTTGTCCTTGGTGTGCAGCAGAAATGGATTTGTTTTGTCTCACTGCTCCAGAGGGAGCTCAGTACAGTTCCTAACACGAGGCTTCATCCCTGGGCAGCACAGAATCTGAAAATATAAAAGCTGAGGCATCAGAACCAAAGCCAGGGGCTCCGAGAGGGACCCACTGGTGGCTCCTGCAGCTGACATCCACCCAGCTCCCTCATTCCTGCTGCTCCCCTCCTGGCGGTGCCAATGGATGTATTCCCAGACTCATCACTGAACACGGTAACAAGCAACTTTTAGGGATGAAATTGCCATCTGCTGTGTGAAAGAATGAGGGGAGACAGCAAAGAGAAGAGAGACAAGTACAACCTCAGGGCTGGATCCCTTTTCTTTGTCAGCACTAGGTTTTGGGAAAGTGGAATTGCAAAAAATCCCTTAATTTAAATTTTATTCAATGTCAACCATCTCACCATCAAAGAGCACTAACAATACTGGCGGGCTGTTTAAACAAACCACAAAATGCCCACAAACCTGCTCTGAGGAACTAATAGGGAATCTGGGGGTTCCAATACATTGCTTGAGAGAATAAAAAACCAGAGTGTAATGGTATTCGGAGTGCCATTTTCTTCAGAAATGTCGCCTTATTTGCTTCCACAAGATTCTCTCAGACTTGTTTCCAACCTCATCATCTCAGCCCTGGGAACTGAAATTTCCCCACCCATGAGAAGTCACTGAGTTTGGCTTTGGGATTGAAATGCCGCCCCTGCGCAGACGAAAAGTCAGCAACCGGCAGGCCAGTGCTTAGCTTGGTTTTTGTAATGCAAACGAGATCCTCCTAAGCCCTCCAAATGGAAGCCCTCCAGTCTTGTTACACAAGTCTTAAATTCATTATTAACAGTGCAGCACTGCTAATTGTACAATTGTAATGTAGCATTTGGTAATTGCTCACTCTACAAACACTGTAAAGGCCCCAGAGAATGCATCTAATTATGGGCTTTTGACAGAAAGCAGGCGGGGAATCAGGCACATTTTTCCAAGTCCATGTGGCAGCACCGCCCCATCCTTCCTGTCCTGTGTGACCGGGACCGGCACACACGGGTCAGGGCAGCAGCCTGGGGGTGCAAAGAGAGGGGTTTGGTCTGGGGCCAGCCCGGCTCTCAGTAGCCCCGGATCCCCTCCTGTTAACCCACAGCCAATGCCAGCACATTAGGAAATGTCACCCAGGGCCTGAGAAACATAGCTAAAGCAGGAAAACATTCCTCTTTAGGGGCTGGACATAAAAAGGAGAAAGGAAAAAACCCGCTGTGTTTGGAAGTTACAGTGGGAAACTGAAGATCAGAAGTAAAACACAGAAGTAAAACACAGAAGTAAAACACACTTTTTTTAAGAGGGCAGCAAGAGATTGGAGCAGCTTAAGCAAGGGGCCAGTCGGGTTTTGCCTATTGAAGTTGTTTTCCTTTAGCCCAGCCTGGGTTCATTCCTGAAGAACTTCAAACAGCAGCAAACCCCACTCCCGTGGCAGGCCAGGCTGGCACCATGCACCCAGCACCTCTCCCCATGGAACGGAACCCGCAGCACCCAGCAGCCTGTCCGTCCTTGGGAGGTGACACCGGCAGGAGCTGCAGAGAGCTCTGTTAGCTACAGGAGCGGAACGGAACCCCGCAAACCCAGCAGCCTGTCCTTCCCTGGGAGGGGACACGGGCAGGAGCCGCAGAGAGCTCTGTTAGCTACGGGAGCGGAATGGAGCCCCGCAAACCCAGCAGCCCGTCCGTCCTTGGGAGGGGACACGGGCAGGAGCTGCAGAGAGCTCTGTTAGCTACGGGAGCGGAATGGGACCCTACAGCACCCAGCAGCCTGTCCGTCCTTGGGAGGGGACACTTGGTGTCCTTGGCAGGAGCCGCAGAGAGCTCTGTTAGCTACGGGAGCGAAGGGTAATTAGCAGTGACAGCTCCTGACCCCGTCCCTGATCTCCCTGACTCCTGTAAGGGAAGTTATTAGTCAAATACTGCGCCTTCGTGGGGAACAATTACTGCTAATTACCGCCGAGTCACGGCATCCGAGACTTCAAACACTGTGCAAGTCTTGTGTGATCAGAGACCGTCAGGCCACTGTCCAAGGGGTTTCCATGCAGCATCTTCCTGACAGGTGGTTCATGCCAGACTGGTGACTTTCAGTGATGTTGAACCTGCACACAATAGTATTAAAATAAATAAAGCAGGCTGGCAGACTGAGACACAGCAGACAGCCCAAGTCCTCCTCTTGCACCTCTCAAACATCAGATTCAAAGGGGATACCTGAAACCTTGTGAGTGTTCCTGTGACTCCTGACCAAATTTTTGGCTAGCACAGCCCACAGCCCACTGGCCTGGTGTGTGGTGGGAGCAGCATCCCTGGGTCACAGCAAGAGCCCCACGGTGGCAGGAGGTGGCCAGCAGGAGCTAAAGGTCTGCGATGCAGCCACCCCTTCCCATCCCTGCAGCCAGCATCTCCACCTGTCAGGAGGCTCAATCGGAGTCTGCTGACTCGTGGGAATAGAACAGACCAAGATGGGGGGTGCAAATGCCAGCTCACCCCAAAGCCCTTGGGGTATAAAAGTCAGCTCACCCCAAAGCCCTTGGGGTATAAAAGTCAGCTCACCCCAAAGCCCTTGCAGTGGGTCCCACAGCACCAAGACTGCTGAGGTTTCCCTGCCTCCTTTTGTGCTGGAGGGGCGCCCATCCCATGATGGAGGAGGAGGAATGAACCCTGGATTGAGATCTTTGCTCATCCGTGTGTGATTCACTTCTGGCTTACACATCATGGAATCTCATATGGCTTGAGTGGTAAATAAGTGAATCCATGTGAATCCTTTGGGCAAAGGGGGTCAGATCCTTGTTTGTTGTGCTTGGTTGTTGGATCTCCCAATGAGCTCATTAAAAAAGCCTAATTTACAGAGCACTTTGTCCTGTGCATTTGAGGGACTCAAATGACCACGACACCCCCGCTTTGGCTCTTCCTGCCAGCTGTGAGGAGAGTGTGTGGCCAGGGAGGGCAGCAGGGGCTGCAGGGAGCAGGGGCTGCAGGGGAGCAGGGGCTGCAGGGAGCAGGGGCTGCAGGGCAGCAATGGCTGCAGGGGAGCAGGGGCTGCAGGGGCTGCAGGGGCTGCAGGGGAGCAGGGGCTGCAGGGAGCAGGGGCTGCAGGGTGCAGGGGCTGCAGGGGAGCAGGGGCTGCAGGGGCTCCAGGGAGCAGGGGCTGCCTGTGCTGCAGAGCCTGTTGGGACAGTCCAGAAGGTTTCCACCTGCTTGGAGAGGTGTAGCAGCAACACCAAACCTGCAAGAATGAAAGGAGGGTGGGCAGCAGGGGCAATGAAGCGATTTCTAGCTTCTCTGTATCTCTAGAAAGGGTTAAATCCAAGCCTGACTCAGGACCCTGAGCCTGGATTGTGCCATGAACACACACAAGACCCTGGTAGTGAATGCCCAGACCAGAGGGAAGAGCAGATCCTGGGCTGGAAGCACTGTGCCGTGGGTAAACTGAGGGATTCAGCGCTTGGAAATTGCTGGGTCTCCGCCTTATTAGATTATCTTGCTGCTCTTTCCTCCTCCTCTGTAGAGTTCTTCATTCAGAATTGGCTCAAATATTTTCCTTCAGAAGATTTAATATCTCAAAGTGCAAATATCCAAACCCTGTATCATTTTGTAATTTCATACTCTGTGGTTCTTTCATATGCATATCAATCATTTGCCATCCTTTTGAAGGATGCAGCTTGAGTAATGGTAGTGAAAGAAAACCCCTTCAGTGTTGATTTTAATTGAACAAGCTCAGAAGCAGTGGGGATCCATTCCAGACGCCAGTTTGCTCTTTTTTAAAGAGTTATTACTAGAATTCTTTTGCTTCTGTGTCTTTTTTTTTATTATTATTTTCCAATTAGCAACTTCTCAAAAATATTAGTTATCTTATTAAATTTATTATTTTTCCAGTTCTGCTTGTTTGGGAGAGCTCTGGGCAAGCTCTGGGCAAGCTCGTGTCCCCACCAGGCCACCATGGGGGTGAGAAACCCCTTGTGTGGGGCACAAAGCTGAGTGAAGAGAGCCCTGAGCTGGCTCTGGGGCGGGCAGAGCCTGCCCATCAGGTTTGGGCTGAGGCACAGCAAACTTTTCCCAGTTGTGCCTCCGGACTTCCCCAGACAGAACTGTGCTGGTGCAATGCAGAATTGTGGCAGGTGTGCTCATCCATGCTCACCTGCCAGCTCGTGTCTGACAATCAAAGCAGTTTTTAAATAAGCCAGGTACCAACAGCTAGAAGTCTTCATATAATCATGCAAGAAATTAAAATAAATAAAATAAATCAGCACACTATTTTATTTCTCAAAGAACAAATCTGTTAAAAGATTAAGCAAACAGACACTACAACTACTTTACTCATGATTTTAAATCTGTTTTTTGATTAAAGATTCAAAAAAGGGTGCACTGCAGCTGTCATGTACCTTGGTTTGGTTCCACCAGGTGGGCCGAGTGTGTTTGAGGATGAACCTGTCGCCAGCCCCCACCCCCGTGGTGGTTTTGGGGGTGATTCCCTGGCAGGGGCAGGGGCAGGGGCAGGCAGTGTGGGACCAGGGCACCAACATCTGCTGGGCCTTCACCAGCCACCAAGGACAGAGATGTCACACCGGCTGACCCTAAATAAAACCAGAGGGAGTGCGGAGGGACCTGTGTGCCCGGGCCAGGTTCAGCAGCGCCTGCCCCGAGCCTCCCCGGGAACTGAGGGTGGGAGCGGGGGCACCGGGACAGCTGGGAGCGTTCTCACCTCCGGCCTGCCGGCAACAAGGAGACACGGGGCTCCGGAACGTCCCCGCCGCGTTTTGTACAATGCAACAGCTCCCCCATCGTACAGGCTGAAGAAGTTAAAATGGAAAAACATCGCCAGGAAATGATCGCTGGGTTGACTCCACGTGCTTCCCTGGTTCTCCTGGAAGGAGAGGCTGGCGTGCCCTGGTACCTGAGGCGTTCTTATCTCCAAGGTGCTCCAGGGAAGAGAAATCTACTTCATGCGACGTGACGTTTGACATTTCAGTGATTAGGGCAGTGAACTTTCTCCTTGCAAGGATGCAGAGGCACTGCCGGCTCCGGACACGTTTTGATGAGGTACCACGGTCTGTCCTGGGCAGTACCACGCGCTGCCTCCGGGCGCGTTTCTCGCGGGGCTGTCGGGAGCTGCGGTGCTCGGGCTGCACTGCTGCCGCTCTCCTTTAGGGTGCACACGCCGCCCGCGGTACCAGCGCTCGGTGCCTGTGCTGGTGGAGAGCTGCTCCGTGCACTGACGTTATCCCCGAGCGGCTCCCGCCCGCGGCACGGAGCGCCCCGGCCCTCCCTCCTCTGCCCCGCAGCCCGGCAGCAGCTCCCGAGGATGCCGCTGGCTCCTGCCACAGCTCAAAGCACTGCCCGGCCCCGTGGGGTGCGGAGGAGGCCCGCAGGGATGAGGGACGGGCGACGGGGTGTGGCTGTTGTGGGCAGCGGGCTGGGGGAGCGGGGCACCCTGTCCCTGCAGCTGCGGCACGGTGGCACTGAGGCCAGCCCCGGGCCCCTCCTTCCGGAGGGTTAGAAAGTGCAGAAAAGAGCTCTCTGTGTCATTTAAACAAAGCACTTTCCTCAAGGTCTCTTTATTCCAGAAAAAAAAAAAAAAAAAAAGAAAAAAGAAAAAAAGAAGAAGAAATGATGAAATAATTTTAAAATGATACCTGTGAGGGGAAAAAGATTTCAGGTTAAGGAGTTACCAGCTCTGTCAGGAAAAAAGCCAGAGGGCCCCCAAAGCAGGGTGAATCCTGGCCAGAGCCAGGTGGGAGCTCACCTGAGTAATCCCGACCATCCCCATGCCAGGGCCATGCAGGACAGTGCTGTCCATCAGGTGCCCTGCCAGGCTCCGGGAATAACGATGCCAGGACACAGAGCTGCCCCTTCCCAGGCACTGAGGTTTGTCCCAAGGCAGCCTGTCCCCGACACTGAAGGGAGCGTTCAGGCACAGACACCCCCGTGGAGTCACTGGGGGCAGGCAGGAACACCCCGGGAGAGGCCCCAGGAGAGGCCCCAGGGGAGGGGGACAAGAGGGAGGGGAACAGTTCCAGGGTAAGGCCTGCACGGCACAGCAGCCACACACGGTCACTCAGGTCCGGGGCCAGGCTCACACAAGCAGGAGTTCCATCCCAGCCATCAGCGAGGGAACCTCCCCAGCACAGCCACAGCTCCCGCACTCCTACACACCCCAGAGTTTTCCCTCTGGGTACAGCAACCAGACGGTGTTGTCATCTCAGCCTCACGTCCAGGAGGGGTTTCAGGCTGCCAAAGAAGATGCAGCAGCCCTTGCTCGAGCACCTGAGGCCAGGGAGCACGGGGCATTGCTGTAGCTGCACGGTTGTGGAGCTCCTGGGCTGCTCTGCGCTGGTACCAGTTCAGACTGGTGCTGAACCAGCCCTCACAGCGTTTGTGCTGGATGGTGCAGAGCAGTGCACCCCCAGTACACACCAGGCTCTGAGCACAGCTTCCACCAAGTTTCCACCCAGCTTCTCCATGTTCCTACAGCCAGGGAAGCCGTACCCCCATGTTTGCCTCCTCTTCCAATGCCAGCCACGCTGCTGGCATCACTGGCATGCCAGCCCCCCTGCTCCTGGGGCAGCAGGGAACTGATGGAGCAGAAAATGCTTGACCCTGAAGCCCAAGACACTGGTGGATGCCAGCCAAGACCACGGATGCTTTCCCAGGGAGCAAATTTTTGTCTCTCTTCTCTCTCCACAGGGGAGCACACTGTGAACACCAAATCAGGGCTGAGCACGACACTGCCTCCAGCTCCAGAGGCGACCAGTGCTAGGACTGAGTGTGGGGCACAGACCACCCCACAAAACCAGCTGACATGAGTTTTCCTTTGAGGGAGAGAAGATTTAGACTCATTTCCTCCTGCCAGCCTCTCTCCCCCTGTAACAGCTCGAAGCAGCTCTGTGGAACAGCAGCTGGTACTTGGAGATAAACACTGACTGAGGCCCAGCCCAGCAGCCCAGCCCCGGACAGCTCCAGAGGCTGCCAGAAGGACAGAGGATGATGCAGCCCTGGCAGCCGTGCTCCTTGTGGGACCTGGGTCACAGGCTGCTGTGGAGACCTCTTCAAAGTTGTCAGGTCACTCGGACAGCCCAGAGCCCAGGAATGCTGATGTGTTCCCTCTTCTCACCCGTACCAGTGCCAGATCCAAGGTGCCATCCCAAGGCACAAAAAACTTTGGCAGGGTGTCAGCAGAGCGGCGTGAGGACTGCCACTGCTTCTTCCCGTTTCTGGAACGGGGATCCTACCACGTGCGTCCCCGGTGAGAAGGTGCCAGTGTATCCCGGCAGCATCGCTCCCGCTGCCTCCAAGCGAGCCCAGCACTCCATGGGTTTTCTCCTGCACCCTCAGCAGCAGCGGCCACGCGGGCTGGTCCGGCTGCAGAGTCCCGGGGCAGCCCCGGAGGAGCCTGAAGCTGCCTCCCGTCCCAGGGGGAGGGTATCGGGAGAGACGGGGCCGCTGCCCAGCGGTGGAAGGGCACGTGCCTGCACATCCCTGCAGGTGCGGGGTCACCGGCCGCTGACGAGGTTCGTTAATTAGCTCCTCTTCCAGGCTCTCCAGGCAGTGCTCCTCTTCTTCGGGTCCTGCAACATCCCCGGCGTTTTCCCACAAAAGAGCGCTAGAAAAGGGTGTCAGTGTTCCATAGCACGAAATGCACTCTCCTCCCTGTTAGAGATCCAGGAGACAGGTAACGATGCCGCAATCCCCCAAAGCGCTCCAGTTTGCTGCCCCCACAGATGACCCAGCCTTTCCTTCTCCTGCCGGGATCATCCCTCCTACAAGTCCGGTGTTGCGGTCCCTGCCCTCGGACCGGCAGGGCGCGGGCGGGATGCGGGCGGGATGCGGGCAGCTGCGTGCCCCGAGGGCGGACGAGGAGCCCTGGCCACGCCGGGCGGCGCGGAGCGGAGCTGCCGCCGCTACTCTCACCCCACGTGGCCGCTCCGCGCCGCGGGCCGGTTCCGCCGGTGCATCCAGCGGGATCGATCGTCAGGTCAAACTCCCGCGCAGCGCCCGCAGCCGCCCCCGCCCCCGCCCCCGCCACCCGCTCCGGACCTGCGGCCCCGGGCGGCGGCTGGGGGAGGGCTGCGGGGCGCCCCGAGGGCCGCGGCCGCTCCCGGTGCCCGTCGCCGCAGCCCGGCCCCGGCGTGGCGGGGCAGGCGGAGGCGTGTCCGTATCGGTGCCGGTGCCCGCGCCTGGTCCCGCCCGGCGGCGCGCAGCCCCGAGCCCGGCGCGGCGGGGGGCGGCCCGGCCGCACGTCTGCGCGGCGGCGGTCGGGCGGGCGGCTGCGGCTCAGCCGTGCGTGCGGCGGGGCGGGGAGGGCCCGGCTGCTCCAGCCCGCCCCGGCGCGGCGCGGCGCGGCGCGGGGGAGGCGGCGGCTGCTCCATGCGGCAGCGAGCGGCGCGGCTGCCCGCGGCCGGGGCCGGGGCCGGGGCCGGGCGGAGGCCGGCGGCGCGGAGGATGGGCGCAGCTGCCGCCGCCGCGGAGGGCCGAGCCGCGGGCGCCGCGCTCCCCGCTCTGCCCCGCAGCCCCGCAGCGCCCGCCGCCGCGGCTGCTCCGCCTGAGCGCGCCCGGCGCGGAGCGGCGCGGAGCCGCATGGCCCTGCCGCCGGCCGCCCCGCGCTAGCGGCACCCGCACCCGGCAGGCGCCGGCCCGGCGGCGGGGCTGCCCGCGCCTCGGCCGCGTCCGTCTGTCCATCCGTCCGTCCGTCCGTCCGTCCGTGCGGCGCAGCGCCCGGCGCGCAGGATCCCGCAGCGGGGCGCGGAGCGGCAGCGCTTGGCGAGGATTAACCTGGCGCAGGTACGCGACAAGGTCAGCGCCGGCGGGAGCGGAACGGGGCGGGCTGCCCGGTGCGGGGCGATGCGGGCGGGCTGATGCGGGCGGGTCGTCCCGCGCCTCCCGCCCCCGCCGCGCGTGTGTGCATGTGCCGCCGCCCGCCCGAGCCGCCGCGTGGGGCCGTCCCCGGGCCGCCCTGCCCGCCCCGGCCGCGGGCAGCTCCGCCGCGGACCCGCGGTAGGATGCGGGTGGCGAGCGCCGGCTCGGGGCGGAGCGGCGGGCAGCCCGCCTGCCGCCAGCGCCCGCAGCCCGCCGGGGCCCGGCCGCGGCCGCACCCGCAGGGGACGCGCTCCGGCCGCCGCCCGTCCCCGGAGGCTCCAGGTAACGCGAGGGGAGTCGCGCCCGGCACATCTGCATTGCACCGCGGTACCGGCCCAGGGGACGGGGCGGGGGGGGGGGTGGAAGGCGAGGGGCGACCCCGCCGGTCCCGAACGTCCCGGTCAGGACGACCCCACGGCGCGGCGGGGGCGCCGGGACGACGCCCTTCCCGGGAGGGCGGCGGCCGCGGGGAGCGCGGAGCGGCGGGGCGGGTGCCCCGCAGACGGGCCGGGCCGGGCCGGGCCCGGCCGCGCTGCCGCCGCTGCCCGCGGGACGGCGCCGGCGGCCGCCCGCGCCGGGCTGGGCTGGGCTGGGCTGGGCTGGGGGTGCCGCGGGGCCGGAGATGCTGCCAGGCTGCGATGCCGCGGGGCCGCCCGTGCCGCGGCCGCCGCCCCCTCCGCGCCGCGGTGCCGCTGCCGCCGCCGCCCGGTTACCCGGCACCGCTGGCGCTGCGGCGCTGCCCGAGCGGGCGGAGGCGCCGCCGTGCGCGGAGCCATCCCGGGGCGCTCCCGCGGGCGGCTCGGGGGGTGCTCAGGGGGTGCGGGGCTCTGCCGGAGGGTGCGGGAACCCGGCGGCTCCCCCCGCCCCGGCCCTCCCGCCCCGTCCCACACGCACGCCGCTCTCCCCGCGGCTCTGTCCCTAGGGCCGCCGTGGTCCCCTGCGTCCCGGGATGCGGCTGCGCCCCCCTCTCCTCCGTCCCCTCCGCCCTCTCCGTGGCGAACACCGCCGTGTGCGGGAGAAGAAATGTAGGACAGAACGGCCCTTCCCCGCAGGAAGGTTCCCGTTGGGGAGATGGCAGAGCGGCGGCGGAGAAGCCGGCGGAGCCTCGCAGCCATGTTGGTGTCGGAGCATCAGCCCTCGCGGCTCCGGGAGCCCAGCTGCGGCCGGCAGCGGTGTGCGAGCCCGCGTGTCCGGGCCGGGTGTACTGGGGAAGCCTCTTCCCGGGCTGGTCCTTCCCAGCATAGACTGGGGAACACTGGCTCTGTTGTTCCTCTGCATCCTGGGACAGCAGCTCTTCCCTTCCTGCACTTTCGCCTCCTCCCTCCCAGTCTGTTCCATCTCCGGGGCACTCATGTTGTGTGTGTGGAGCAGAGGGATGTGTCGGTCCCAGCTGCGGTCGTGAACCCGGCCTCGCCAGTCCTGGAGACCAGGGCTGGGACAGCAAGTGTCCCCAGCCAAGCCCAGCCCTGTGTGGCCTTTGGCTGACCGCCGTGGAACTGGACAGGCTGGCAGTCCCTGCCCTCGGCCGTCGCGCTGTCGTGCTGGTGATGCTCCCCACCCACGCTTCCATTTCGCATGTTCCTGTGTGACACGTGGTGTCAGCTTGTTCCTTCTGAGCATCCTCGGGCGAGCGCTCGTGTCCGCGGCTGCTCAGGCCAGCACAGTGGCGAGGCGAAACCAATCCGTGCTGGAATTGAAGCCTGTTTGGTTCCAGCTGTGCATCTGCAGATGGAGGGGTCTGGGCTGGCTCTGGCAGCAGCCATCCTGGCCGTGGCTGTGTCCAGGGCCGTGGGGCAGTGCTGCCCAAATGGACGGTGTGTGCTGGGACCAGCCTGTCCTGCTGTGGCAGGACTGCATCCCAGCTGCTGGACCTGCTGGGGCAGCGTGTGCTGCCACAAGGACTCTGAGTGGGCACCCTGTCCTGTGTACAGGCACAGCTCAGAGCTGGCCCAGGGGCTCCGTGCAATTGCCAGAGTCGGTCCTGGCAGGTAGAGCTGTACCAGGCCTGGCAGTTCCACTGCTGGTCTGGGAGTCAGGTTTGATTTTGCACAAGTCTCTTTGTACCAGAGAGTGAGTGTTCTCAGTGCCCAACACCTTCCTAATCCACGTTGCTAAATATATACTGCACTCAAGGGATTATGCATTTGTTTAAATGCATAATAAATGTGTTTAAATGCGTAAGACTGGATCATAATGCACACCAGAGCTTGCCAGTTTGGCCTCCAGTTACAAGCCTCTCCAAGATATATCTCCTGGCATATTACCTCATCTTTCTGCCTTCAGAAAGAGAAGTTCCAGGTTTTATCATGGCAGGGCAGTCAGTGGAAGCAAATCCTGGATGTCTCAGGTACCCAGTGCAAGTTTAAGCTGAATTAGTTTGTCTGTTCACTTCCAGCTGCAGGAGGCGACTTTAGATTGACCCGTTCCACCAAACACGTGCAGCTGCAGAAGTGGGCTCCAGATTGTCCTGTGGCAGTGAGAGCCGTGTGGCTGAGTGCTCATGTCATCCTTACAGCCAAGAGAAGCTGTGCTGGACTGCAGCACTGCTCAGGATGGTGTCTCAGGGGCTTGGTTTGAATTTTTTGTGCAGGTCTGTTGTCTGGAGAGGCTCCCGTTGGCCATCGAAGGTGTGAGAGGGGCCAGGGGAGGAAGATGAGAAGTGGCTGCCCAGGGTCTGGGCTGGCTGGGAATGTGGGGAATCCAAGAAGAGATCTGGCTGAGCAGCATGGCAAGGAAAATCAGATCTCGCCCAATTTTTCGAGAAAGATTAGAGGGGATGTGAAGGCGGGTGCATCAGGAAGGATGGCCTTGGCACACAGGCTGGTCTTGGGTAGGTGCAGCATCCCGAGGTGCCTGGAGGGCTTGTCCCTTCGCTGGGGCACGTGGAGAGAGTTCAGAGGCTGGAGAGCTAATGGCTTTGCACTGCTGATCGATACCGCCTGTGCTTTCAGCTGTGGTGACGGGCTGGGTTTGAGAGAGCAATCTTTGCATATTCCCTGCACAAGCAGCTGGGCCCGAGCGCCGCTCTAATGGCCTCGCTATTAGCGGGCTCAGAACCTGAGCCAGGCTGAAAAGGCTCTGTAAGTGCTGCTCAAGCATTTTGGGCCAGGCATATTCCATGCATTAGGGAAGATTTGTACTCCTTGGACCAGACATCACTGAGTGTTGTCTATTTATACACATCTAAATATATCCTCTGCAGTCTTCAGACTTTTCTAGCTAGTAGTAAAATTATTTTTCAATATCATGCTATTAAAACATGCTTGCTGACACTATCCGATGAAGTTTGTGCTAGGAGAGGCTTATGTATGAGTGTTTGTTTTAAATAAAAACTATTCTTGATGTAGTTACCTAAAATGCTGTGGAAACAAAAGCTCGTTGTCTGTGTGGCTGGGTAGCAGGGAGAAATGTGCTTGAACAGAGGCAGCACTGTGGATATGCTCAAGCCTGGAAAACCGAATCCAAGCCTTATGCAAAGTGTAAGGTTTTGTTGCTGAAGAGTGAACCATTCTCTCTAGAAATTTTTTATCAAATAATCATGCACTTTGCAGCAAAATAGAAACATTTGCTTCAAATTAGTCAGATATACCTTCTGGTACTCTGGAGTTTGAGATGTCATTCTGAAAACAAAATGACAAATCTCAGAGTTATGTAGGTTATGGAATTCCTCTGCAGTGCCCAGATCCAGGCTGTTGAGGTGCTCCCACAGGGCCCTGCTGCAGGGGTGGGTCTGTCCCTGTGTGCAGGTCTCTGGGGCTGGTGTCAGCCTTAGAGGGGCTCCTGAGGAGGGGTGGAGACCTGGGTTACATCCCCAGGTAACCCATGGGCTTGCAGGCTGGGTGGTGGTGACAGTGATAGCTGGCTGGGTGCCTGCAGCCTGACATGCCACAGTGATGGCCATCGTTTTGTTTTCTGTGGCAGCTCTTGCTGTCGGTGCTTGGAGAACTGAGGCTGCAGAGGAGGAGGGAGAAGGGAAAGGGGTTGGTATTCACAGGGGAGCAGGTGAGATGAGGAGAGGAGAACACAGGGCTCTTGGAGAAGGCCCTGGCCCAGAGCCCCTGGAGCCAAAGATCAGCCACTGCTGATCCCTGGGCCACCCCAGCTCCCTTGGCTGAGGCTCTGGGCTCCACAAGCCAGAGGTCTGTAGTGTGGGCCATGGTGTGGTGCCAGGAGCCGTGTCCTGCCCAGGGCCATGGGCACAGGTACCTGGCAGCTGCTTTAGCTGCCCAATTGACATATTGCTGAGGTGCTGTCAGGGTGACTGGGGTGCCCAAGGGCTCCCTGCCCCTGTGCCCTGTCCCACCTGGCTCGCTGGCCACTGAGGCACAGGCTGGGCACGCCGTGCCTGCTGCTGAGCTGGGCAGCAGCTTTTATTCCATGGAAAAATTGCCCTACAAGCCATCTTTGTTTGGAGCAGGCTGGATAATGTACAGGGTGGTTTGTCAAAGTCATCTTTGTTTGGAGCAGGCTGGATAATGTACAGGGTGGTTTGTCAAACAGCTGAGGTGGTGATGGGAGCCTTGGTGGGGGCCTCTAATTGTGTAGCATGTGGCCAGTGGGACCTCGGAGGATTTGAGCCAGTTCCCAGTGCTGCAGAGCTCGTGTCCAGTGCTGTGGTTTTGAGTTTGTTCTTGTAGATGAAGCTTCTCCCCAGGAACTGTCTCATGGCAAAACATTTCCATGAAAACATATGATTAGGTAGCTTTGCTTTAAAGTCGAATATCTTTTTTTCCCTTGAAGTTTTTATTTAGGCTTCTCTGTCAAGATCACATTGGAATTCTTTTGGATTGGAGACAGATAAAACTCTTCAGTTTTTGTTGCCTCAGCATTGTTTCATTGCCAGACAGCTGATACTCCCTGGGTATCTATTTCCAATTATTTATACTTCCTGGTCTCTGTAGTTGGCCATGGGGGATGAAGAAGCAGGAGCCCACCACAGTGAGCTGTGACAGCTCTGTGACTCCTGAGCAGGACTCACCAGATGTAGGACAGGAGGTGTAAAGGGAAAACACAAACAAAAGAGGAAAAGATGTGATGGAATGATGAGATGAATCCCCAGGATGTGTTCCTAGTCCCCTGGTGCTGCTGGTTCTGGGACTGGGATGGGATTGTTTTAGCACCAGGGAGGAGTCATGCAGAGATGATCTGCTGCACATGGGTGAGGTGCTAGTTCTGTGCTTAAGCCAGAGTTAAGAGTTTGCCTGGGATGTGAAGTGTCTGCCCCAGCACAGGAATGCAGGTGCCATTGGGCACAGGAAGGCATAGGAATGCAGGTGCCACGGGCACAGCATGGCAGGTGCCATCGGGCACAGGAAGGCACAGGAAGGCAGGTGCCAGTGGCACGGCATGGCAGGTGCCAGTGGCACAGGAAGGCACAGGAATGCAGGTGCCACTGGCACAGGAATGCAGGTGCTACTGGCACAGGAAGGCACAGGATGGCAGGTACCACTGGCACAGGGAGACAGGTGCCAGTGGCACAGGAAGGCACAGGAAGGCACAGAAAGGCAAAGGAAGGCAGGTGCCACTGGCACAGCATGGCAGGTGCCACTGGCACAGGAATGCAGGTGCCAGTGGCACAGCATGGCAGGTGCCACTGGCACAGGAATGCAGGTGCCAGTGGCACAGCATGGCAGGTGCCACCGGCGGCACTGCTGGGGCTCTGGGAGCTGCGTCGTTCTTGTTTTCTCCAACGCACTTTGGAAAGCCTTGATGTAAAGCTCGCTGATAGGGCCCGTGGGAGCGGGTCTGAGTAAGGCGAGCGGGATTTGTCGCCTTGTCAGCTGTGAGTCAGTGGTGCTGCCGGGTACGTGGTGTTTCACAGGAGCCTTCTGCTGCCGCCTGTGACTGCATGGGAGCCGGTGCTGCTGCGCTGTGCGTGCTGTGGGCAGCCTTGGTGTTGCCGTGGGCAGCTTTGCTGTGCTCGTGGCTCCTCCTGACACGTCAGCCTTGTGTCTCATCTCCGCCGGCGCCCAGCTGCAGTGACGCTGCTCGGGGGGACCCGGCTCCAAACTGCAGTTCCCAACAAGGGACTGCTGCTTTCCTGCTTCTGAGCCTCAGCTTCGGCCCTGGCTGCCTTTGGGGACAGTCTGCTGTGTCACAGGTGCGCAGGGAAGGCTCTGCACACCAAGAGTACCCTGGTCAGGAGAGCACCGAGGCCCCGAATGCCACAACTGAGCCTGGGCAGGCTGACAACTGAGCATCTTTCAGCTGTGATGTAAAGAAGCAGGATAACAGCACAAGCCCCAGCCCAGACTCCAGTGGTGTTTGCCAGTCCCAGCGGCAGGATGTCCCAGCAGGCACTGTGCAAGGGTCCTTGGCATGGCCTGTGGTGGGTTGGAGATGTGCTGTGAGTGCCTCCAGGTGATGACCCGTCCTCATAATGTGGGTCTGGTAACACTCAGGCCCCATTGGCTGTGCTGAGGACCAGGGATGGGGTGAACGTGGAGACCATCAGCCACCCTGGTGACATGTGGCCTCAGAGGCTCAGCCAGCAGAGCACCTGCATGGGGACTCCGTTGTGGGCCAGTTGTCACTTACTGCCCAGGTGTGTTGGGCCGCTGCAAACAGACGTGTCCTTGTCCCCAGGTACATGGCAGGGATTGCTGTTAGTGACTGGAGGATGCAGCCTCCTTTCCAGTACTCCATGTTCCCTGCACAGCCCCTGCTCATCTGCAGCTGGGTCCTGCAGGTGTCCCACATACACCTCCCCTCTCTGCATTCCCACTTTGGTGGGCAGTGAGGGTCCCTCCGTTGGCTTCCCGTGTTCTGAGGTGGTTGAAATGAAAGGCTGCCTCCCCAAGGGCTGGCATTCCTGTTGTGTTCATTATTGCCCGTTCCTGCCCTGAGCTGGACACACCTAACCTGCGTTATTTAAGAAGCATTCTGCAAACATGCAACTTCTGTGGCTTGAAGCAATCCCCTGTCCTTCCCCGACCTAGAAGGAAAACATCATAAACACCAAGGAAAAAGCCATGGTAGGTCAGGATGGATGGTTGCAGCTGCTGTTAGTGCCAAGTGAGGATTGTGAGGGGAACAGATGAGGACAGTAGCTTTGAAGTGAGCATTGTGCTGTGCATGCAGGCGGGTCCCAGCTGAAGTGCTCAGGTGAGTCCTCACTCAGCTGCACGGGTCCCTGCTCAGGTGAGTGCCCTGTGCAGCTCGCTCGGCCCCTCCTGCCTCTGCCAGGGCTCCTGTGGTGTCACCAGCAGGCACAAAGGGCTCAGCTGAAAAAGCTTCATTTCTTCTGTGGAGCATTAAGGAAGCCAATCAACGTACAGAGTGTGTGACTGCACTTAAATTCCATCTGGAAAGTTATAGTAACAGTAAATAAAGAAAAATAACGAGGAGTGAAATTGTGTGGCCAGTAGAATGCAAGACTTGGAATGCTGGGGAGAGGCTGGACTTGCTCCTTGCCATCTGGAATTTGGCTGCAGATGTTAATAAGGTTCCAAATGGTTCCCCAATGGTCAGTAATGCTTCCCTGGTTTGCACTGGGGATGTGAGGAGAGGTGAAGGCTAAAGGAGGAGAGTGAAGGACAGTAGTGTTACAGCTACCACACACGGATCAGAGGAATCACTCGTACTCCAGGGGCACAGCACGGTGTTCCTGTGCTGCCAGGCACAGAAAATCTAACCCTGGCATTTGGGGAGCAGCACAAATGCTCTGTGGCTATCCGGGTGTCCCTGTGTGGCAGGGACAGCACTGACCATGCGGGTCTCAGCCACACTGCCATGCCCCATGCTCTGTTTCCTCCGTGCTGTTGGTGTGGCCAGCAGTTCTCTGTGCCCTGCAGTGTGTTCAGCAGTGTTCTGTGCCCTGCAGTGTGCCCAGCAGTGCTCTGTGCCCTGCGGTGTGACCAGCACAGGTCTGTGCCCTGCAGTGTGCTCAGCGGTGCTCTGTGCCCTGCAGTGTGCCCAGCACATGTCCATGCCCCGTTCCGTCCTTGCCCTCAGCGTGGGCAGCAGTGCAAGCTGGAGCAGCAGTGCCGGTGGTGCAGCTGCTGGGGTGGGTTTTGTGCAGCAGAGCCTTGATCCTGAGCTGAGGTGTTGTGTGCATGAGGTGCCATGGAGCAGGACACCTGCCTCGTGTAGAGCATGGTTTGCTCTGACCAGGTTTTTGCGGTGTGCTGAGTTTCATCAGTATGATTTTAGTTTACACCTACAGTAGCAGCTGTGTGAGGCAGCAGAAGGGGATTTCTGGGGTGAGGTGATGGGTTAGGAGGAGACCCACATCCTCTCCAGGTGTGTCTGGGGAGTCAGGTGGCACTGTGGTGGCAAGGCCTGATGAATCAGGTGTGGGTGGGGGGGCTGAAGGCACTGGTGGGGGCTGCAGTGCCCACCTGCCCACAAGGCTGTGCCTGGAAGGGGCACTGGGTGCCCTCTGGGGCAGCCTAGGGGTCACCCCACACCCTGGGTGGGCAGCAGCCCAGGAGGGAGAGGCTGCAGGGCTGGAGGGACTGGAAGGACTGGGAGGACGGGGTCTGACTGCCAGCTCCTGCTGGTGGTGGCAGCTCCAGAGCCCTCAGGAGCAGCGCTGGGAGTGCTGGTGCTGTGTGCTGGTGGTGTGGAGCAGAGCTGTGTGGCTCAGCTCCCTTCCCAGCTCAGCCCAGAGCTGACTGCTGGCATATGACACTCGTTATCTCTCCAGCTCAGAAACGCAGTGCTCAGGGCATCCTGATGGATTTGTGACACTTCCCGTGGGACTCTGTGCTCATAAACCAATTAAAGGATTACATCCTTGTAATGTGGAGAGTATTCTTTGTTTATTAAGTAATGCAGGTATAATTCAATTAGTGACAGGCTGACCTGCTGATGTCAGATGTGGATGCCGGTCAGGTTGGTCTCAAGCTCTGCCCCCAGATGGGAGCAGCAGGAGCTGAGGGGAGCAGCTGCCCCTCCTATAGCTCTCTGTGCCCAGCATGGAACTGTGAGAGTTTTTTATGGCTTTCACTGACATATTTCCTTTACAAAGTCACAGAATCCCAATGGTTTGGGTTGGAAAGGACCTTACAGCTCATTCCACCTCCTGCCATGGCAGGGACACCTCCCACTGTCCCAGGCTGCTCCAACCCCAATGTCCAACCTGGCCTGGGGCACTGCCAGGGATCCAGGGGCAGCCACAGCTGCTCTGGGCACCCTGTGCCAGGGCCTGCCCACCCTCATAGGGAAGAAATTGTTCCATAGAAATGAGCTGGGTTGTTATTATGAGCTGGTTTCAGGCTGGGCTGTGTTTACTGTTTGTCGTGGCTCAGAAAGCCCTGTGTCACCAAACAGTGTCCGAAGCACAGCCTGTGTCCCCGTGCCCCCCTGTGGGTGGCTGTGTCCCCTCCCTGTCCCCAGCCTGGGCTCTCCATGTGCTGCAGTGGCACCGTGGTCGGGCTGTGGGCGCCGCTGCAGCAGTGCCCTGGGGTGCAGGGGGTGAAGCATCTGCTGCCTTTGGTGAGGTCCTCAGTGCTGACATCCTCTGCACTGGGAAATCCCTCTGCTCTGGGCCTGGCACAGCCCAGGGAGGGCAGAGGGCTGCAGCATTTTTCCCTCTGGAGAGAGGAGTTCAGGGCCTGTGGGTGACTCCCGGTGCCTTGGCACCTGTCTGCCAGGAGAGACGGGGAGAAGCAGAAGTGTAAAATGCCCTGTGCATCAGTAAGGCTGTGACGAGTGACTCTGGAGTAGAACAGGGCTGATTCAGCAGATCTGGAGAATAAAACAAAGTTCAAATCTCAGTGAGGGGTGGTTTACTCCTAGGTGAGAGACAGTGAACTGGGACAGCACACCACCAGTGGGGCTGGGAACACACGAGTGCACGAGGTGTTTCCAGACTGCCAGACCTTTCCAGAAAGACCAGTATGTTTTGGTGTCCTGAATAATAATTGCTGGTCAGGAGTCCACTCTGGTTTTCCATGCAGTCTCATGACAGAATTGTGCTTAGTTTGCAGCACAGGTCGAGCAAAACTTTGTGTTGAATGCAAATATAATGTGGAGAAGGAGGATCTGCACATATGTGGGCTAATAGAGGCACAAAAGCAGCTCGTGTAGCCTGGCACTGCTGGAGGAACATAAGCACCTGACAGCAGAATTATCTCTGAGGACCACAGACTGACTTGTAAACTGTGGAATAAATTGCTCTTATTTTGTAGCATTTACTTGCTCAGCTGCACTTCACAGGGTTTTGCTTGTCTGGCAATTCCTACTTGTCAGGTGGAAAACCTGGACTGCTGGGGGCTGGCAGCTAGTGAGCTCTGAGCTGGGCAGAGGGCACAGCCCTGGCAGTGCACTCTCCCTGACAAAAAAGCAGCAGTAGAGGGGCCAGGAGGGTGATCTTGGCAGGGGGCAGAGAGGCTGAGGGTGCTGCAGGGGGGAGCTGTCCTGGCTCCCTCTGCCTCTCCACTGCAGAGCAATTCCCAGCCCCCAGCAGAGCATTCCTGCCCTGGTGGGCAGGGGCACAGGCAGCCCAAAGCACGGTGCTGCTGCCCAGCCTTGTGCTCCTGGGGCTGCCTGTCTGACACTGGGAAACCTCTCAGGAGCTGCTTCTGCCAGGGAAGCTTGAGCAGCTCTTTGAAGCCTTCCAAAACGACGGGATTTGAATTGCTTTTTTGGCGGACAAAAGTGAAAGCTCAGGATCTCCGTGCTCAGCCCCAGGCTGGCAGCTCTCCTGTCAGGCTCCTGCTGACAGTGATCTGCTCTCCTGACGTGTTTCCTGTTCCTGCCCTGGTGCAATGCAGTGTCTGTTCACCTGTGCCCTGCTGCTGCCCCCGGGTCATGGCATCCCACCCTCGGTGGGCTTTGTGCACACCTGAGTCATGGCTGTGGGATGCAATTCTGGTCCTTTGGGTTGATGCACAAACGCTGTTTCCCCACGAATTTAATTGCAGGTATGGCACTTGTGGGCACGCAGGAACAGCTGTCACTCCGTGCTCCCTGTTCCTAAGACAGAGATGACAGAGTATGAAGGAGTTCTTGGTAGCTGGAGGGGCTGGAGCTGGGAGACTGATCACTGATCAGTGAAGGGGAAAGAGACAATGGAGGGATGTCCACTCCCAGCACACGAAGACAGAAATGGGAACAGCAGCCTGCCCACATCTCTGGTGACTTAATGCTGATGCAAATCCTTGCAGATGTTGGCTTCCTCTCTGCAGTTTGTGTGACCTGTGCTCCTGGAGGGCAGGATCCCTGTGAGATCCCTGGAGCTGTGGCAGGGCAGGGCTGAGGGGCAGGTTCAGGATGCTCTGGGCTCTGGATGGTGCAGGCTCCCAGCAGATGGGAGGAGGAGGCATTTGTGGCTGCAGCACAGGTGCAGTGGTGCTGGGCTGCATGCAGAGTGTGCAGGCCCAGGCTGTGGGCAGGAGGAGGGGGGTGCTGGGAGTGCCTGGGTGGGTGCAGTGCTGTCAGACAATGTGCTCCTGTGTCCCTGTCCTGTCCGTGCCAGGCATGGAATGAATCCTGCAGGAAACTCCCACTTGTCCAAACATCCAGACTGATGCCAGGATGATTTATTGCCTTTTCTTTTGTATACCTTTTATATAACTCTTATGTATCCTCAGTATTCTTAGCATGAGTACTTGTAATTCCTTAAATCTGATATCTTAGCATAGTCCTGCTTTTCTGTGAGGCCAGGAGACCAAACATCCTGAAGGTCTCGTGGTGAGAGGCCAGAAGCCCAAAGCTATTTTGGGAAACCAAGGTCCTCTCTGGAACATGTCCTGTAAACCAGAGGTTTGGCCCATCCAGGGGGGAATTCCACGGATGGGGGAATATCACCCCATTCATCCAGGCCTCCCACTGGGGCATCCCTGTGAGATGTGCTAATTTATAAGGTCTATAAATTGTATTTGTGATCTATCGTGTGTGCATTGTGGTGCATTCCACCTCGGCAAAGTGGTGCCCCAGAAGGATCCCTACTAAAATACTGGGGTAAAGGTTATCCCTTAACCTCAGTTTTTCAGGACCAGGGAAGGTGTCAGGACCGTGGTGTCTCGTTGCTGCTGCAGAGGTGTCAGTGCCTCTGTCACACACAGGGCCCGTGTGTCACACTTTATCAGTGTGCTCCCAAGTGTTATCACAGGGTGAGGAGCTGGTGGCTGGAGCCGGCTGCTGTGGGTGTTGATCAGCCTCGGTTATGGGGGCACCAGGCTTCCAAAAGGATCACTTTGCTTTGCAAAGTCTGTTTCAGTATCATTCCAGCTGTGCCCTGGTGGGTGCGTGTGTGCAGTGCCCAGCTGTGGTCAGTGACTCCTGTGTGTAAAAGTGGCTCCTGCACTGGGAGGATGCCGTGAGGAGAGCTGGATCTCATTTGGATGATGGGAAGGAAAGGCTGCCTGGGAGTGAGGAGATCCTGCTGCAGGAGATCCTTCTCTAGAAGGCCCTGCTCTGGGGGATCTGGGGCTTTGTTTGTTTTCTTCTGAGTTTAACTGACAGCCCCTAGCAAGGCAGCACGTTCCCTGATTCACATGGGTGAGGCAGAGTGAGGCACTGCTGGATCCCTTTGCACTGCTGTGGGCAGTCTGTACAGAACTGCTGGGTAGGAGCCCACTGTCCCCATGCCATCCCTCAGTGCCAGAGCAGAGGAGCTGTTCCTGTGCCTGCACTATCTCAGTCCCCTGGAGCAGGGAGTGGCAGCTGTTGGTTTCCTTCCTCTCCCTCATTTCAGAGTGGGATTTCATGTCTAAGGGGCCCCTCTCCTGAATGAGGGTCTGCATTTCCTGGAGCATTGCCCCTCACAGCTCCCCTGTGCTGTCTCTGGCACAGCCTGTTGGTGGCTGTGTTCCTCCCAGCAGCTCCTGGGTGGTCTTGGTGGGGTTTTGGCCACCAATGGTGATGCTTCCAGGTGCTTCCTCTGGTCACAGTCATTCTGAGAGTGGCAGAGTCATGCCAGGATGTTTTACTTTGACAAACTTACTCTTGCCCCAGGCAGCGTGGTCTAGTGCAAGGTGTCTGTGCCCGTGTCAGGGGATGGAACTGGATGGTTTTCAAGGTCCCTCTCTACTCAAACCATTCTGGGATTCTCTGATCTTTCAGAAGCCCCACAAATCCTCTGCACTGGAGCTGTGTGAGGTCCCTGTGCCCACAGAGGCAGTGGTGCTGGAGCTGCTGACTGATGGAAGGACTTGAAAACGAGTCAGTCCTGGGAGCAGGATTGGGAGTGCTGCCCAGGGCATCATTCTGCTCTGCTCTGTCCCCTTGCTGGGACACTGAAGTAATTTAGTTTTCTCCAGCTCCCCCACCTCATTCTTAATTACAAAAGTGAACAAGAGGACCAGACAGCAAAAGAGACAGGCAAGGGAGAGCTTAGACAGAAAAGCTGAGAATGAAAAAAAAGTTATGGATTCCTTAAAGTAAGAATTTTTTTTTTCCAGTGGAAGGCTTTCTTATTAAAAGAGATTCAATTGGCGTTGGATCTTTGCAGCAGAAACTAAGTGCATGCAAAAGATTTTGTGTATCTTAATGATCTCCAGTACACCAGTAAGGGCATGGTGCCTTTGCTTTTCCGTTGCTTTCTTTAATATAAGAGAACTTGAATTAAGAAAAGGTGAAAATGTTTAATGAAAACCCCAAAATGAAAGGTTTAATGAAAACCCCAAAATGAAAGGTTTAAAAAACCATCCAGCAACAACACAACTGTTGAAAAGTTGGCAAAGGGCTGTGGTACTTGTCTGGCACTGTGATCTGCTCCGATGTCCCCTCACACTGTTCCAGGACCTGCCCCCTGTCCCCTGTGCTGCACTGGGACTGTCACCTGCCCTCCCTCCCTGGGGCCACTGGATCTGTATTTTAGCTGTGCTCAGGCCTCTGGGTGCTTCCTGAGCTGTAACCAAGGAGCAGCTGCTTCTGTGTCAGGAAATAAGCAGAAAATTGTCAAGGTATGCTTCTCTGCTAAAAAATGCCATTTTTTGGAATACGAAGTGCTCTTCTCAACGTGTTTCCCATTTGATGACTTTTCCTTGTATTTAGGCCAAGTTTTGGCATGGCCTGTCTGGGGTGGGGCCTTTGTGGGTCCCTGGTGCTGAGCTGAGGGGATGGCTGCATATCCCCATGTGCCAGCAGCACTGAGGGCACTGCTGGTGGTGCTGACCCCTGTCAGCTCGGGGTGCTTGGGCTCTCCAGAAATAATTTTGAAGAAAAAGATGGATTCTTGATCTGTTCATGAAACAAAAGTTAAAGAACTCCCATATTGATTACCAACTCCCAGTGACATCCCCTGCCATCATCTCTGTGTTTGCCTCTCACTTTCTCTCATCTCCTTGTGTAAATCCAAGGAGTGGCTGTGGGGGTGACTGGGAATGGTCTTTGGGTCTTGCTCCCTGTGCTCGTGGCACCTGGGACCCTGTTCTGCCTTTTGAAGCTGGGAGCTCTCCCCTCTGTGCCCCATTCCTCCTGCTCAGTCTGTTCCTGCCAGACCCGCTGGGGTCAGAGGGTGGGATGTGACAGGGACACGTCACACGGACACCTTCCTGTGCTGTGCAGCTGAGAGATGAGGAGCAGTGATGTTTTTTTAAAGAGGACATTGTGTGGAGGGCAAAGTTTCTCTCTGCTTTGATTTCTGGGCACTATTTGAAGATAATTAGCTGAAGTAAAGTCATGCTGATTTACTTGAGGTAAGAGTTTGAGGTTCCTTGTTTTGTTTCTACAAACATTTCCCTACACAATGCTGCTCTGCCTCCTCTTGTGAGAGGGAAACTGTGTAATTTTCCTGATATTAATTAAGATAAGAGAGAATTGTACTGAAATGTATTAAATGTGAAGTAAATAAGTTTAAAACATGCTCAAACTCCAGATCACAGTCCCTGGCTGCTGGCACAGCCCTGGCACCCCAAGCAGGGGCCTCTGTGGGGAGCAGGTGTGGAGGCTGAGTGGGGGGATCCAGCTGCAGTGGCACTGGGGATCCACCTGGACTTCATTTGCCTTTGAAAATCGTGGTGAGCAGGGAAGGCTCACAAGGGAGGGGATGTAAGAGAGTGGCTGTGCTGTGGCCACCATGAGCTGAAGTGTGTCTGTGCTGGAGCTCCCTGAGTCCTGCTGTGCTGGCCCCTCTCTGCCCCTGCTCCCAGGGTGTCCCTGTGTGAGTGACCAGCTCTCCTCTGCAGGTGCACATGGCCATGGCTGACAGAACCCTGTGCATGTCCAGGTGTGGCACCACATGGGCTGCATCTCCTCGTGGTTGAGAGCTCTGAGTGCGAGCAGGTGCCATGCACTGGAGCTGTGTGCTACAGCTGTGTTCTGTGTGCTCTGTGCCAGAGCTGTGTGCCAGAGCTGTGTGCTGTGTGCCAGAGCTCTGTGCCGGAGCTGTGTGCTGTGTGCTGGAGCTCTGTGCTGGAGCTGTGTGCCGGAGCTGTGTGCTGGAGCTCTGTGCCGGAGCTTTGTGCCAGAGCTCTGTGCCAGAGCTGTGTGCCGGAGCTGTGTGCTGTGTGCTGGAGCTCTCTGCTGGAGCTCTGTGCTGGAGCTCTGTGCCAGAGCTGTGTGCTCTGTGCTGGAGCTCTGTGCTGGAGCTCTCTGCTGGAGCTCTGTGTTGGAGCTCTGTGCCGGAGCTGTGTGCCGGAGCTCTGTGCCGGAGCTGTGTGCTGGAGCTCTGTGCCAGAGCTGTGTGCTGTGTGCTGGAGCTCTGTGCTGGAGCTCTGTGCCGGAGCTGTGTGCTGGAGCTCTCTGCTGGAGCTCTGTGCCAGAGCTGTGTGCCAGAGCTCTGTGCCGGAGCTGTGTGCTGTGTGCCGGAGCTCTGTGCCGGAGCTGTGTGCTGTGTGCTGGAGCTGTGTGCCGGAGCTCTGTGCTGGAGCTCTGTGCCGGAGCTCTGTGCCAGAGCTCTGTGCCAGAGCTGTGTGCTGGAGCTCTGTGCCGGAGCTGTGTGCTGTGTGCTCTTTGCCGGAGCTGTGTGCCGGAGCTGTGTGCTGGAGCTCTGTGCCGGAGCTGTGTGCCGGAGCTGTGTGCTGGAGCTCTGTGCCGGAGCTCTCTGCTGGAGCTGTGTGCCGGAGCTCTGTGCCGGAGCTGTGTGCCGGAGCTGTGTGCCGGAGCTCTGTGCTGGAGCTGTGTGCCGGAGCTGTGTGCCGGAGCTGTGTGCCAGAGCTGTGTGCCGGAGCTGTGTGCCGGAGCTCTGTGCTGGAGCTGTGTGCCGGAGCTCTGTGCCGGAGCTGTGTGCCAGAGCTGTGTGCCGGAGCTGTGTGCCGGAGCTCTGTGCTGGAGCTCTGTGCCGGAGCTCTGTGCCGGAGCTCTGTGCCGGAGCTCTGTGCCAGAGCTGTGTGCCGGAGCTGCCAGTCGTGCTCCAGAGCAGGGCTCCTGCTGCTGCCTTGCCATGGTGGTGCCAGGCAGGGAAGCACAAGGGCAGGGGTGAAGGTCTGACTCTGGAAGCTCCATGGCAGACCTGGCAGGGCTCGAGGAGGCGGTGTGCCGGAGCTGGCAGTGCCCAAGGATGAGCTCCACATGCTGAATTCCTTTGTGCTGAAGAGTGAAGGATTTGGTTGCTCCGAGTGGACACAGTGCCGGTTGCTGTGCAGTCCCAGCCAGTGCTGCCTGCGTCTGATGGGACCCAGAAGCTGCCTCTTAAATTGGTTCAGAGCACAGCACTGCTCCTGCAAACCGTGGTGAGGTGGTTTCGTGTGTCAGTGTGGGAAAAGGTTGTCGGGATCTCCCAAGATCTGTGCCCTCTCCAGGCCATGGTTGGAGTCCAAGATGCAGACTCCTGCAGCACGGTTGTAGGCAGGTAGCACGATGGGCCCAGCCTGGCGTGGTCCTCAGCAGCTGCCGTGCAGCTCCTGCACATCTGTGGTGGGAGCAGAGCGGCTGCAGGTGTGCAGCCCTTGCCAGGCGCTGCTGCGGCCGCGGGGCAGGACCAGCCCCAGCTGCACAGCTGGATTTGGGGTGTGGGTGGCTGTCTGTTGGCATCCGTTTGTTGACTTCTGTGGAAATCTTGCCATAGCAGCACGGCTGATCAAATTTTGAAGCAGCAATTAAAATCTAAATTTCTTTGCCAAAGCCTTAAGTATGTCTCTTATCTGAAATGCTCAGACACTTTGCTGAGTGAAGAACATTAGGAGCAAGAGACCCATTAAATTTTCTGGCACAGACGAAGGAGATAAATCCTGCAAACTGATGGGATCGCATGTGGCAGATCTGATGGTATCTGCTTCATGCACTGAGATGTAGAGGAGGAAAATGACCTTTCAGAATAATTTCTCTGGGCTAGAAGTTTTGGAAGTGGCTGTCTTTTCTTTTTCCAGCAATCTGTGTGAAGTAGTTTTGATCTTGTCCAGCTGAAGGGAAACCTGTTTTATTTGCTTACATTACTTTTTCCGTCCTACAAGGTGTTTGATCCATCTTTTGGAAGCAGAGGAGAGGACACAGTGCCACTCTGTGTCAGCCCTTGCCCGAGCAGTTCACACCATCTCTGGTTATCATGTTCAGAAACTTTGCAGCATTGACATTCTGATGTAGGTGAGGTCACAACCAGTCATGGTTCAGCTTCTCCTGGTGCCAGTGATGCTGTCCTCCACTAATCCATGGTGTGCAGGTTCAGGAGCTGTGGTTCATTGCTGGGAATAGCTGCACTCAGCCCTGAGCTGTGCTTTCTAGCCAAAGCTTCCATCCTAACAACCAGCAAACACCGGTGTTGGCACTACCCTGGGGGCCCTGACAGCAGGGCTGGCTAATGTGAGCTGACAGGGGATGGAGAAGTGGCTAATTAACAGATGAAATAATGAGGCAATTGCTTGGTGGAACTTGTCTAAGGCTGTGGTTCCAAAGCACCGGCTGGGAAGCCAGCAGTGCTGGGCTGAGGTGCTGGAGGGGCCACAGTTTCTGCTGCTGCTGCCCACTCACCACGCTCTCACCACCCACATTTCTGCCAGACCACTGAATTACAGAACCACCAGGGCTGGAAGAGCTTTCCAAGAGCCTCCCAGCTGTGCCCAATCCCCACCTTGTCCCCAGCCCGGAGCACTGAGTGCCACGTCCAGTCATTCCTTGGACACCTCCGGGCATGGGGACTCCAAACCTCCCTGGGCTTCCCATTTCAGTGACTGACAGCCCTTTCCATGAAAGAAATTCTTCCTGTGTCCAAGGGATCTACTTCTTTGCTCTGCTGTCCAAACATGTGTCTGCACACTGAGAGTCTTTTTTGTGCCTAAATATCTGTCTTCTGAGATTGGTGGAGGTTTTCTAACTAAAATGTTCGATATCCTTGGGTCAGGTGCCAGCTGCAGGAGGAGGATTACATTTAAGATACAAACATAAGCCTGTTCAAGGGCTGGACCTCACAAGGCAAAGTGGGAAATACATTGGGGCGATACAGAAGTTTTCTGTGATTATTTCTGTTTGCCATTTGCAAAGGAGTAGCAAAATGGAAATTCGTGGCAGCTGTTTTCTACTGCTACAGGAGCTAAGGAAAAGGTTAAAAAGGGACAGTTTAAGTAAGGCAGTTTAAAAGTGGCAGAGCTGGATAACTGGTACCCAAGAGTATTAAAATAATTGGCCAAGGAGCTCCCTAAGACAGTAATGGTTTATTTTTAACAAATCCTGAAATGCTGAAGATGAACCAGAGGCATGGGAAAAGGCTAATGAAAATTGATAGAAAAATTAAATATGATTTGGTCCAGGGGGAATTGTGCCATCTGCTCCTCCCGGGCTGGATCCCTCTCCCACTGGCTCTGCTCTCCTCCCACTCGCATCCCTCATTGTTTCCACCACAGGCTCTTCCTGCAGACCTGGACACAGAAGGCAGTGAGATCTGCTGTCCTTCCTGCTGCTGCTGGGTGTGTTGTGGGGACAGCACGGCCGTGCTCAGCCTCTCTCCCCTCTGTCCTGGCACGTTTGGTGGCTGGGCAGTGCTTTGGTTGGTGCCATCAGAGGCGGTGGGACAGATGCTGATGCTGGACCCTGGTTCTGTGGCAGTCCCACGGCCTTTGCCACCTGCACCAACCTCGGTGTCCCCAGCCTGGGAGGTGCCACCTGGACGCCTGTGGGGTGTCACCATGTGAGGGTGCAGTGATGGGTGCAGCAATGACCAGTCCCAGTCGCTGAGCATGGGTGCACCAGAGGCCAGGCCGGTGTTCTGATCTTCACTCACCAACCCCATTCCAGAGCCAGGCTGTGCATTTCACCGGCTCCTGGGGTTCTCCTGTCTCATTCCCCCAGCACAGCTTTCCTTACGTGTTTCCTTAAACACAGAGGCCTCGTGTCATCTCCAAGGCAGATCTTGGAGCCCCTTGGCGGGGTTACTGTGCTGCCCCTTGGCAGGATCACTGTGCTGCCCCTCAGCAGGATCACTGTGCTGCCTCTCAGCAGGATCACTGTGGTGCCCCTCAGCAGGATCACTGTGCTGCCCCTTGGCAGGATCACTGTGCTGCCCCTCTGCAGTCAGGCAGCAGATTCGGAGAGCCCAGGTGAGCCCACAGCACAGCTGGTGTGTAATTTCCTGACTGCATGACAGAGATTGGCCAGGCCACTTTCTGCTGTGTTATTTTGTGCTCTGCAAACATGCTTTTCCCTCCTTCTGAGAGGGTCAGCTCCCTGTGTGTGGGGCCAGTGGAGATGCAGTGAGTTATGTTGTGCCTCCCTGGTGGGAGTGATGTGCTAGGTCCTGATGGGGGGCTGCTGGCAGAGGCTGTGGGTCATCCGTGGCAGGGGCTGTGGGTCATCCACGGCAGGGGCTGTGGGTCATCCGTGGCAGGGGCTGTGGGTCATCCATGGCAGGGGCTGTGGGTCATCCATGGCAGGAGCTGTGAGCCACAGCTGGGGCTGGGGATCCCGACAGAGCCACCCAAACACCCCTACAACTGAGCATCTTTGTGCCCAGACATCCTGCACCCAGGCACCCCTGTGCTGAGCAT
Organism: Acrocephalus scirpaceus scirpaceus; assembly: GCA_910950805.1. Lineage (NCBI taxonomy): Eukaryota > Metazoa > Chordata > Aves > Passeriformes > Sylviidae > Acrocephalus > Acrocephalus scirpaceus. The sequence continues at coordinate 167,014 of OU383780.1, forward strand.
CCCTGTGTCTGAGCACATCCCTGTGTCTGCAGAGTGTCTGAGCCTGTCCTGTCCCTGGCCAGAATCCCTGGGGCAGGGCCTGAGGTTCACTGCCACCTTCCCTTACTCCTGTCCTCCCCCAACTCCACTGCTGATCCCGGTTTGTGTCTGTCCTGCTGCCAGAGCTCTGTAGCATTTCCTGCAGCTTATCATTACTTTCTTCTGTTCTTATTCCCTATATCAGGAAACCATAAATATGTATTTTAGAGCCGTCAGTTTTTTCGAGCGTGTGGAGTGCTGCCTCCTGAAAAATCCCAGCAGCAGATTTTGAGCCAAAGGGAAGATTGCAAAAATAGTTTCTCCCTTATGGCACATTGAAAGTTTCCCTTTTAGGCGAAATTGTCCAACCCTGACAGATGTATCTGAAGTTTTAAAAAATATGAGTCCCAGTATTTCACTTAAACTGTCATTCTTGGTAAAGGAAAATATTCCTTTTGGTATGGCCATCGATTTCTTTGGCTCTAAATACGGGCTAATGTCTGTCGGGTTCCTGCTGCAGCCGTGTGGTCAGTGAGCTCCGTGTGTGTGTGAGCAGCTGTGCCAGGCTGGCTCTGTGGTCAGACTCTGCCCTGAGTTCCTGTGAGCTGCAGACAGTGCCCAGAGCCCTGTCCCCTGGCCAGCCCTGTCCCCTGGCCAGCCCTGGGCACCGGCTGCCTGTGCTGGGCCTGAGCCCTTCAGCATGGACAGGGAGAACGGAGGGAGGGAAGGAGGGGAGGGGGTTCTCCTCCATGCTCACTCCTTGTTGGGGACTGCATGAGCCCCACTTTGACAGCCTCCAGCTGGGAGGAGGCAGCTGGGGCTCCCTGCCTCACCCTGTGTCTCAGAGTCCCTCTGGGCAGGGTGCTGGGATTGGACATGTGCTGCTCCTCCTGCCTTGGCTGCCTCGCCAGCACATGGGAGCCAAGCTGGGGCTGGGGCTGGCCTGGCACTGCCCTGACCCCACCCTGTGCTGTTGGTGCTGGACACAAGCTGGGTGTGGTGATGGAAGTGCTCGGACTTTGCTCTGGGTTGGGTGAGAGCCTCTGCCAGGGGCTCCCCTGCTGGGGCAGTGTCACCTCAGGTCACACCTTGGGAGCTCTCTCCTGGGCACACGTGGTGCTTTGGTGTGGCACGGCGGTGTGGTGGGACACGGGGGGCTGCAGCAGCAGCAGCAGCTTTGGGGTGCCCGTCCCAGGGCAGTGGGTTCTGCTGGGGCTCCCTCTCTGGGGGGGTCTCAGCTTTGGCCTCGTCCTTCCTAATGTTTCACAGCATGCCAGGGGCTGTGCCAGGGGCTGTGCCAGGGGCCACGCAGTCAGTGCCTGTCCTGCCAGGCGGGGTTGCCTGCCTTTCCAGACGAGATAACACGGTGGATTAATTAGATAGTAAGTGCTAATAGCGATTGAAAAGAGATGTGCTCGCTCCCGAGTTCGGATTTATTACTACTACTTTCTATATGGCCTATTAATTTTTGATGACTTTAGATAAATTGCATTCAGCCTGAAATAAATTAAAATAAGTGCATATAAATCATGTTCTATTCTTGGCTTCTGCAAAACAAATTTCCATTTCATCTCTTGTTGTCCTTCCTTTATTACATGTATCCTGCCGGCGCGTGTCACCCGTTATTGTGATGGAAATGTTTTATCTCCTTGAGATTTCCTGGGTTTGCCTTTGAAGTGTCAGGGCTGCTGTAGACATGGCACGTCTTAGTTCATCTCAGTAGCTAATTTGGCCACATCTGTTTGATTTACCAGCTAACAAGCCAGACCTAAATACTAAATAGGTGTTCTTCCATGAGAGCGATCCATGGTTTGTACCCAGTACTCCTTGACATTAAATTAAACTTTAGAACTCAAAATCCAACTTGTTTTATGACTCACATCCTCAAGTGATGTTCAGGCAAGTGTAGAGACAACCCTAATAAATGCCCGGGTTTAGATTGTTTAATTTACTATATGTTTATGTAAGAGTACAGTGACTAAGAGAAGTGGCCTCCGTTAGTGCTGTGACGATTGCAAGACATGATCACGCAGATAACAAATGTCCATCTGGAGTAAATCATTGTTAGTTTGCTTTTCATTTAACTTGGTGGGCTGTGCAGGAGCAAGGCCATGGAAGAAATAAGTTATTTTTACAGTGCTTGATAAAAACTGGGGGAGATCAGAAGCAGAGGGAACAGCCCTGTGAAGGGTGACATGGTCAGCACGACACACCAGAGCAAAACAGGGGATTAGCCATAAACCTGTCTGTCTGTCTGTTCCTGTGGTGTCCACAGAGCCTGGCTGGCACAGGGACCAGCTGCCCCGGGCATCAGGGCACAAGGACAGTCATGAACACTGAGGGGTAGGGCCAGCGTTCTCTGCTGCCTGCACAGGGGTTAGAGGTGCCTTGGGAGGCTGGGGCTCACTGCCACTGGACTGAGAGATGCATTGCTGGGACATTCTGCCCCAAGGATGCAATGGAAGGAGCCCAGACAGGCTCTTGGCTGTGCCTGCAAAGGCCCAGGTGGTTACACGGCCTAAACAGCACGCTGGGTTTGACTGGAGCAAGACAGGAGTGCAGAGTGGTCCCTGAGGAATGGGAGATGATCTCTCCAGGTGTGTTTCTGCCACAGGATGTTTCTCAGGCGCTGCTCTGTTCTGTGCTTGGCTCCGTGCCCCTCTCCCCATGCAGGGGGAGCAGCAGGAGGTGCCCAGCCCGTGGCATCCTCCTCACTCACGGCACAGCTATTAATACCCAGCCGAGCCGCAGTCGTGCTCTGCGTGCTGCCTTGACTCATCCCCGGATCACTCTGGGCTCCTGCCCGTGGTACCAAAGCCTCGAGGAGCTGCCTCCACTGAGCCCTGCGGCGTGTGGGACCCTCCTTGTGCCTGCTCAGCCTTTAATCTGGGCCGTGCACCAGGGCAGCCTGTGCTGAGCACCCACCTGTGTGCTGGGCCTGGGCTGTGCCAGCAGAGGTGCAGGGAGAGGGCTGGGAGGGGGCAGGGGCACATGGGAGAGGGCTGCAAGGGGACAGGGGGAACATGGGAGAGGGCTGCAAGGGGGCAGGGGGAACATGGGAGAGGGCTGTAAGGGTGCAGGGGGCACACTGGGAATGCTAGAAGGGTGCAGGGGCACACACACTGAAGTGTGCTGGAAGGGTGCAGGGGGCACACTGGAAGGGTGCAGGGGCACACTGGAAGTGCTGGAAGGATGCAGGAGCACACTGGGAGTACTGGAAGCTGCTCCCACCTTGTCTGCCGCTGTCAGTGCATGGCAGGCAGCAGTGCTGGGTGCTGGCCCCGTGTGCTCAGGGCAGCTCGCTGGGATGTGTGTGATGGAGAGCTGGGGCGTGGCAGGAGCAGAGTGAGAAGGGAAAGAAAGGAAATCCCTGGAAATGCTGTGTCTCTGCTGCCCCTGCCATGCTGAGCCCAGGGTCAGTGTCCTGCGGGAGCTGCCACCAGCCAGCAGTGAGTGGTGCTGGGGTGAGGGCCAGGGCCAGGGTGGTGAGCCTTGGGCATTGCCCTGAGTGCAGCCATCCTGGGAAGGCTCCAGCATTGTTGTGAAAATGCAGGACACAGGATGCAGCGTCAGCAGAAGTGAAGGGACAATGCCTAGAACGTCCCTGCTTCTGCTGGAAACTCTCCAGCTGTGACATGTGCACTGCTGCAGGAACCCCGTGGGTTTTTTACCTTTCCGAGCACTTGGCATTGCTGAGTGTTGTCTGCTCCAGACAATGTGAAGCAATTCTAAAATAAAGTGCTTTAAAAAAGGGTACTCTATTTTTCTCCTTGATTTCTGAACTTTATGGGCGTGTTTTTAAGCTGTGTGCTGCAAGGGCAAGTGCTGAAGCTGTTTGTTGTGTAGAAGACGGGGGAAACCCAGCAAAAATCCAGAAATTGAGCTTTTGAGGAAGGAACGTACATTATGTCAGGAGAGGCATCATCCCTGTGTGAGCTGGCAGCACTCCCCTGGCCTTCACTTTGGGGGTCTCCCCTTGCTCCTGCTTCTGAGATTCACAGAGGTCTGGGGGGTCCATGGCTGTTTGAAGCCCTTTGACTAGGACTGGGATTTCCCAGTCCTGTGGCTCCCCAGGGGGATTCACCTGTCCAGTCCTACAGCAAGTGTCAGACCTGGTGGCCTTGTGCTCCTGGATGGTGATCCTGGCCAGCTGAGCACTGGGTGGCCAGCACAGCTCCCAGAGCAAGCCTCTGGGTGAGTTTCTTCCATTCAAATGGTTTTTTTCTCAGGTACTTTGTTTCCAATTCGGCAAAACCCTCGGACCTGTTTACAAACCACTGACATTTGTGGAACTGAAGATCCTTGTTCTCCACTTTACTGGTCCCAGCAGCTGGAGTGCCACAGATCCCAGAGTCTCCTTTTCCCTGCCACATTCTGGCATGGTACGGGGTGCCTGTGGTGCCTGGTGCTGTGATTTCCCTTCCTCCATCCCCAGCAGATGAAAATCATCAGCTCCCAGACTATTTTTTCCCCCATCACAGAACTGCATTTGCAAAGACCCTGAGAGTCCTGATGGGTGGGAAGGGCAGTCAGGGGCTCTGTTGTGACCTCAGTGATGACAGATGATGTCTGAGCCAGGCCCTGAGTTGGCTGCTGGCTCCAGCAGCTCTGGGTGTGCACTGGGCATCCCTGGCACACTGGCCGTGTGTAACACTGACCATCCTGGCACCAGCAGCACCTGGTGTGCACACTGGGCATCCCTGGCACACTGACCATGTGTAACACTGACCATCCTGGCTCCAGCAGCTCTGGGTGTGCACACTGGGCATCCCTGGCACGCTGACCATGTGTAACACTGACCATCCTGGCTCCAGCAGCTCCCAGTGCACACTGGGCATCTCCAGCATGCTGACCGTGTGTAACACTGACCATCCAAACAGGAATTGGATGTAGTGAAGTTGTTTGCTAATTAATGCCTGTCTTATGGATCCTGCTGCTCCCATGTGTTGTGTGATCCAGGAAATGTAAATGACCCTTTGGAGCACTGTGCACACTGGCAGATGCTGCACTTCCTATCCCAGAAAGGAGGAGGCAAAAGCCCCAGCATGCAGAATGCTGGGCACAATGAGCCATCACAAGATGCAGCATTTCAGTCCTGGGTGCCTTGGATCCATTCCAGGCAGGAATTTCAAATTGTTTAGCATTTCACCTGACCTCTGCCTGCTGCTAGGACAGGTGGGTGGTTGTTCCCACTGCCTGCTGCTGCCTGGGTGCCAGGCTGTGCCTGCTGCTCGCCGTGGCAGTGCTGCTGGGGGCTCAGAAGGGCTGTGCCCACAGGGGCTGGGGTTACTCTGGCCACTCCCCAGCCCCTGTCAGACCCTGCAGAGGTTTGTGGTGGGAGTCTGCCCTTAGGAGGTGCTGCCCAGAGGGGCTGTTGGGGCTGGCACCCCCTGACAGGAGCAGGTGGCTCCTCTGGGAGTGGTGGAAATCCTCTCGTGGGCCTCACAGAGCCATGTGTGGTGCTGGAGTGTGCCCAGCTGTCCCTGCACCCTGCCTGTGTGTGCTTGGTGCCACCCTTGGTTCCCCCTCTGTGCAGGGCTGGCTGTTCTGCAGCTGCCAGGGCTGGGCTGGTGGGAGCCTGACATCCACACTGGGGGGAATGGAGGTCTGTGCTCCATAGCTGGGCTGGGGGTGGCATGGAGGGCAGAACACCTGGGGAAACACCTGGCAGGGGAAGGACCGTGGGAGTGTCACTCATTGTGTGGGGATGTCCCTCTTGAGAGTGGCCAGGGGAAGGTGGGCAGGGGGTCCCTGCCTCCAGTGAGACCCAGCCCTGCCCAACCACGGTCAGACTGCCCCATACCTGAGAAACGGGGGTAGGAAAAGACTTCCTCTGCTCAGAGACAGGAGCAGCAGTGTGGGGACTGCAGTCAGTGCCCCCCAGCCGATGGGGAGCAGTGGAGGGGCTCCCAGCCCCAGCAGTGTGCTGGGGCTCACAGCTTCCCAGCACTTTGGAGACACGGTTCCCACTGTGTGACCATAAGCCATGCAGCCCACAGCAACTCGAACTTGGGTTTTATGGACAGATGAATAACCCAAAATGATCAAATGTAGCAGCAGAATGGATGTATAGAGTAATATATGTGAGAGGCTTTTTCTGTGAATCACAAATGTCACACGAAGAGCTTGCCTACCCTTGTCCTGTTGCAGGCACTGAGCAGTAAATGAGCAGTGCTCACCTTCCCAGGAAACTGGCGTTTGTTTTATGTATGAATGCAGTTTCCTTTCTGGTTTTTTGTCTTTTAAGCAAGTGATGAGAAGTAAAGGACAGGTGACAGTCCCTGGCCATGCAGTGCAGCTGCTGGGTTGGGAGGTGGCTGGTGGGTGACACCAGTGGGGTTTGGGGGTGCAGCAGGCAGTTCCCTCCACTGCTTGGCATTGCTGTTCTCCTCCAGGTCCTTGTCACCTGCAGGGCCACCCTGATTTGCAGTGCTGTCATGAAAGTGAGTCCACAGAACACACCTGAGTACTGCCATGGTGCTTTGCTTTCTGCCACAAGTCATGGCAGCAGGAGTGGTGCTGGTTATGCTGGTTATGGGAGCAGCTCCCAGTCAGCACTGCCCACAGCAGCAGACTCCGCTTTGGACCGCAGTAGCAGTCTTTTATTTTTCCAGCAGAATCTCAAAAGTTGGAGTAGTCCTGAATACTTGCAGTCCCCAGAAGTATCAGAAAAAAGTACATTGATTGTGCTGAAAAGCGGGGTTCAGGGCTGGTATTTTCACTAACCTTTTTGTTGCCTCTGCTTGCCTGGCACCACGGATTTGGTTTGGGTTATGGACGGACTGGACAACAGGAGCAATAATTGTTCTAACATGAAATGTCTTTAAGTATCAGTGACGATTCAGGACTTCTGGTTCTGGCTAGCTGTGAAACTGTGTTTGAGCTGAGCTTCATTAATGCATCTCTGGGATGGTAATGGGTCTGAGCAATCTGATCCGAACGTGTATAATTGTGCTGGTCCCAAAGGGAGCTGAGTGCTGGGAGCCCCTCTGAGCACCACTGCTCACAGTGGCACAAGTTCCCTCTCAGACACGTGGGTGCTTCTCCGTGGGACCACGCTCCCACCTGTTGCACAGAGGAGCATCCCCTAGCCCTCCCACCTGCCCCTGAAGCCTTTGGCGTAGTCACTGATGGATGATCTCACTGAGCTGGCGTGGGCACTGCTGCTGCCGGCCCTGCTCCCACTTGCCACGAGGAGCTGGGCCTGGCAGTGGAAGTGATGAAGCTGATTGAACTGCTGGGCTTTCCAGGGGGAGTTGGAAAACTGTGATCAGCTAAAATTAGCCCAAGATCCGTTTTTATTTAGATCTCTGTTGTGGGGGCTTTTCTTGGGTTTTGTTTTTTGTTTTGTTTTGCTTTGTTTTGTTTTATTTGCATTTTTTGGGGTTTGAATGACATAAAATTAGCTCCTTCTGAGTTTATTCTGAAAATAGCTATACGAGCTTAAATGTTCAGTGGAGATGGCTGTAAAACCATTGAGTTGCTGTGATTGCAAGGCTGCTGAGAGTTTCAGCTTAACAAGTGAAGCACACATCAACCATTCCTCATTTTCTATACCTGGACATTTGTCACTGTGGCCAACAGCCTGGGAGGTGAGGGGCTCTGCTGGGGTGTGGAGGTGTGCTGGGCAGCAGGATGGCTCTAGCAGGAGGGGCCCGAGGGGCAGCAAGTGCCTTCCAATCTCTTTGTCATCTGTATGTGAGTGTTGGGGTGTGGATACCTGCATCTGCAAATATCCCTGATTCTCAGCTGTACTCCTGTACAGGCACTCTTGTGTCGGGATGGGGGAATGAGGAAGAGCCAGGTAACGTGGTGAGGGTGACTCCCTGCTACCTGAACTTCAGTTCCACGGTTTAGCCACAGACTGTCTGTCCTGGCTTTTTTAATTTGTCCGTCTTACCTCACAGAGACTAACCGCTGTTTGCTCTCCCTTGCAGGCTCTTGAATCTGTTCTACAATGGAAAAACTGCTTTTGTTTCTGCTGTTCATTGGCGTAGCGGTGCGAGCTCAGATCTGCCCCAAGCGCTGCGTCTGTCAGATCTTGTCTCCGAACCTCGCCACCCTCTGTGCCAAGAAAGGGCTCTTGTTTGTTCCTCCCAACATTGACAGGAGGACCGTGGAGCTGCGGCTGGCAGACAACTTTGTTACAAACATTAAAAGGAAAGACTTTGCCAACATGACCAGCCTGGTGGACCTGACGCTGTCCCGGAATACAATCAGTTTTATCACACCTCACGCGTTTGCCGACCTGCGCAATTTGCGGGCTCTGCATTTGAACAGCAACCGATTGACTAAGATCACTAACGACATGCTCAGTGGGCTCTCCAATCTCCACCACTTGATACTGAACAATAACCAGCTGACTTTAATTTCTTCCACAGCTTTCGATGATGTTTTAGCTCTCGAGGAATTGGATTTGTCTTACAACAATCTGGAAACCATCCCTTGGGATGCCGTGGAGAAAATGGTCAGTTTGCACACTCTCAGTCTTGACCACAACATGATTGACCATATTCCTAAGGGGACCTTCTCCCACCTCCACAAGATGACCAGGCTGGACGTCACATCCAACAAACTGCAGAAGCTACCGCCTGATCCGCTCTTCCAGCGCGCTCAGGTGCTGGCAACCTCAGGAATTATCAGCCCCTCAACGTTTGCGCTGAGCTTTGGTGGGAACCCCTTGCATTGCAACTGTGAGCTTTTGTGGCTGAGGCGCCTTTCCAGGGAGGACGACCTGGAGACCTGTGCCTCTCCTACGCTCCTGTCTGGCCGGTACTTCTGGTCGATCCCTGAGGAGGAGTTCCTCTGCGAGCCCCCGCTCATCACCCGGCACACCCACGAGCTGCGGGTGCTGGAGGGGCAGCGGGCAGCCCTGCGCTGCAAGGCCCGGGGTGACCCCGAGCCAGCAATCCATTGGATTTCACCCGAGGGCAAACTGATTTCCAACGCCACCAGGTCCACGGTGTATGACAACGGGACGCTCGACATCCTAATCACGACGGTGAAGGACACGGGCTCCTTCACCTGCATTGCTTCCAACCCGGCAGGGGAGGCCACGCAGACGGTGGACCTGCACATCATCAAACTCCCCCACTTGCTGAACAGCACAAACCACATCCACGAGCCTGACCCAGGCTCCTCGGATATCTCCACGTCCACCAAGTCGGGCTCCAATGCGAGCAGTAGCAACGGGGATACTAAAGTCAGCCAGGATAAGAAGGTGGTTGTTGCGGAGGCGACCTCCTCCACGGCTCTGCTGAAATTCAATTTTCAGAGGAATATTCCTGGGATACGTATGTTTCAAATCCAGTACAATGGTACTTATGATGACTCCCTTGTTTACAGGTAAGGCAGCCCCAGCCTGCCCATGTGGGACCATGCTGGGTGCTTGGTGCTGGCGTGTGGCCCCTGGCCCGGGCAGCCCCTCTGCTGGAGTTCCTGTGCCATGCCGTGCCAGCTGAATGGAGCCCAGCCCCGGCAGCTCGTGCTGGGAGCCTCAGGAAGGACTCGTGCCATTTCTACTCACAAATGGGAAAATTACTTAGAACAGTATTATTTTTAGATAATCCAAATGGACCTCTAATCCTCTGAACTGATCTGAGAAAGGTTGTAAAGGTAGATGGATTAAATGGATCCTAATGGGTGCTCGGTTTTATGGAAGCACAGGGAGGACAGTGTCTGTGACCATGCTCCTCACAATGCTTTCTGGTGGTGCCTGTGCTGGGGAAGGGCAGGGGGGCTCTGTGCTGCCTGGTGAAGCTGTTGCACCCTTCAGCACTGGCTTTGCTTGGTCATTTCTTTTGTGACTTTCTTTGTCCATTACTAGGACAAGGGGTGCTGGCTTTAAACTGAAAGAGGGTAGATGTACATCAGATAACTGAAAAAAATTCGTCCCTGTGAGGACAGTGAGACCCTGGCAGAGGTTCTTCAGAGAAGCTGTGGGTGCCCCATCCAATGAGGTGTCCAAGGCCAGGCTGGACAGGGCTCAGAGCAACCTTGTCAAGTGGAAGGTGTTCCTGCCCTTTTCAGGAGGGTGGACTAGATGGTCTTTAAATGTTGCTTCCAACCCAAGCCATTCTGTGATCCTGTGATTCCCTATTTTTGATGTGGTTGTTCTAAGGGGGGGCACTGCCATGCTGAGCCATGCCTGGGGCTTGGCAGTGACTGCTGCTACATCAGAGGCCAGGCAGGAGGTGCTGGGGGGATGGAGGCCAGCCCCCCAGGGCTGTGGCAGAAGCAGAACGGACAAGCCGTGGTGGTGCCCGGCATGGCCTGGGCTGTCCCCAGGGTGGGAAGCTGCCGGTGTGTCCGCCAGGTTCATTCACACTGGTTTCCTTCTCCCCCAGAATGATACCTCCCACGAGCAAAACCTTTCTGGTCAACAACCTGGCTGCGGGGACCATGTACGACCTGTGCGTCCTGGCCATCTACGACGACGGGATCACCTCGCTGACGGCCACCAGAGTGGTGGGCTGCACGCAGTTCACCACCGAGCAGGATTACGTGCGCTGCCACTTCATGCAGTCCCAGTTCCTGGGTGGGACCATGATTATCATCATTGGTGGGATCATTGTGGCGTCCGTGCTCGTGTTCATCATCATCCTCATGATCCGCTACAAGGTGTGTAACAACAACGGGCAGCAAAAGGCCACCAAGGTCAGCAACGTGTACTCGCAGACGAACGGGGCTCAGATGCAGGGCTGCAGCGGGGTGCTGTCGCAGTCCATGTCCAAGCAGGCTCTCGGGCACGAGGAGGGCATCCAGTGCTGCAAGGCTGCCGGCGACGGCGTGACGCAGTCGCCGGACACCGGCTCCAGCCAGGACTCGGCCACCACTACCTCCGCTTTGCCTCCCACCTGGACTTCCAGCACCTCCCTCTCGCAGAAGCAGAAGCGAAAGTCGGGGCCAAAGCCCGGCAGTGAGCCGCAGGGCGAGGCTGGCGGCAGCCCCGAGCCCCAGAACTCGAACAGAAATAACTCCACGGCCCTGCAGTTAGCCAGCCGCCCCGCAGACGCGGCCCCCGCGGCCCACACGTACAAAAGAGCACAATCCAAGCCAAGTAAGTTCCTCACGCTGCCGGCCGACGCATCCCGAGCCAAGCGCCGGCGGTCGCTGGGCGGCGAGCTGCTGGAGCCCCGCGGCGCCGGCGCCGGCGGCCTGCGCTCCAAACGGAGCATGTCCATGAACGGGATGCTAGTCCAGGCAGACTGCGCCGGGGCCGATAGTGGAAAAGCAACTTTCTCCAGTTCTGAGTGGATATTGGAAAGCACTGTGTGACCTGCTTTTTTTTTTCTTTTTTCTTTTTTTTTTTTTTTTTAAATCTTTATTTTGACTTAAAACACCAAACATTGTGTGAAACTCCCTTTCCCAGGGAATTGGATTTGGATGTCCACTGCTGTCTCGCTGATTAATGGCTTGTTCATGCGGGGTTCTGTATAAGCCACCCAGTGCACACGGGGGGTTATTTAGTTTTCGTTTGGTTTTACTTAATATCAAAACCGAAGGCAACATTCAGAGATTAAAAAAAAAAAAAAAAAAAGGAAAAAAAGATTAAGGGGTGAAAAAAAGCACGAAACAGCACCAGTGCCTTCCCTGCTCTAGGACTGGCTTCCTGGTTCTGCGGTAGCAGAAAACAAAAGAGAGAGTTTTCACAGAAAAAGCCTTTTATAAAGGAAATGCAATTTCCTCCAAGCTAACAAATAACCACTTCTGGATCAATCAGTAAAATGATATTTTTTAAACCGGTCAGACTGTATATTTCTTTTCCGTGACAATGGTGTTGCCTTTGTTTTTAGGCAAATGCTGTACAGGAGCAACAACGCTGTGTTGTTATGTTGTGTAAAATAAAATATTCACTCGGTACTCCAGCCAGCCTCGCGGTGTGTGCCCTGCCGGAGCCGGGCCGGGCCCTGGTGCCCCACAGCTCCCACCGTGGGGCTGGGAGGAGGACGGGCAGGCACCAGGCTGTGGGGTCCATTCCTGGTGCTGTGCCCGGCTGCCCGGGGCTGGTCACGGCTGAGGCAGGGGGATCCCAGCCCGGTGAGGCAGGGTAACCCAGCCCGGTGAGGCAGGGGGATCCCAGCCTGGTGAGGCAGGGTAACCCAGCCTGGTGAGGCAGGGGGATCCCAGCCTGGTGAGGCAGGGGAATCCAGTCCACTGAGGCAGGGTAACCCAGCCCGGTGAAGCAGGGGGATCCCAGCCCGGTGAGGCAGGGGGATACCAGCCCAGTGAGGCAGGGGTGTCCCAGCCCGGTGAGGCAGGGTAACCCAGCCTGGTGAGGCAGGGGGATCCCAGCCTGGTGAGGCAGGGTAACCCAGCCTGGTGAGGCAGGGGGATCCCAGCCTGGTGAGGCAGGGGTGTCCCAGCCCGGTGAGGCAGGGGGATCCCAGCCAGCTGAGGTAGGGTAACCCAGCCTGGTGAGGCAGGGGGATCCCAGCCTGGTGAGGCAGGGGGATCCCAGCCTGGTGAGGCAGGGTATCCCAGCCTGGTGAGGCAGGGGGATCCCAGCCTGGTGAAGCAGGGTAACCCAGCCTGGTGAGGCAGGGGTGTCCCAGCCCGGTGAGGCAGGAGGAATCCAGCCCGGTGAGGCAGGGGGATCCCAGCCCGGTGAGGCAGGGGGATCCCAGCCCGGTGAGGCAGGAGGAATCCAGCCTGGTGAGGCAGGGTAACCCAGCCCAGTTCTCCATAGAAAGGCGCCTGACCCACGGTCCCAGAGCGCCCAGTGCCGCGGTGCAGGCTCCTGTCCTGCACCTCTGGGGAGGGAGGGAGTGGGGCTGGGGCACCCTGGGGTGCAGAGCTGGGCAGGGTGGTGAGCAGGGCCGGCAGGGCTGCAGGGACAGGGACACTGGGCACCTCGGCGGGTCATGGGGGTCATCTCCTGCTGTCTGAGACTTTTGGGGCATATTTCCTCTGAACTTCATGGTTTGATACAGTTCTTTTCAGTCCCTGAGTGCATTGAAGGGCCTGGAAGATGATGGTCTCACCTTTAAGCTGCTCTTAATTGCGGTGCCTATGGGATTAGAGTGAATTTGGGCCACTCTGTAGGGACAGAGCCCCACAGCAGTAGGGGACAGCAGGTGCAAATTCCGTTGTGTGGATGGCAGCTGCTCTGCTCTCTGTAAAGGGAAGCCTGCAGTTAATATTAATTAAACTCATATGGTCATCATATTCAAATTAGAGACAGCTTAACTCTGAATGTTTGAGCATTGTGCGTTCTCAGATGCCAAATAATAGGCTCAGGATGGACTTTGTGGCCATAAAAGTGAGAGAATTGTTACATTTTATACCCTGTATGCTTGTTTTTGGGGGCACCATAACTAAGGCAGGTGCCTGAGGCCAGCCTGGCCCCAACCAGGGCAGTTGTGGGGGAACACCTCACAGTGGGGCACTGCCCCTGGCACCCCATGTCTGTCACTGGGACTCTGCAGCACAGGCTGAAGCTCTTGGCCATTGTGGGTTGCTCTGGGTGATTTTACTGCCTGTCATGGAAGAACAAAGTCAATGAGGGTGGTGCAAAGAACCTAAAAGGAGGAGGCTGCTTCTTTTTTAGAAACCCTTTTTGCTTCCCTCAGGAAATGCAGCGACCAAATAGGAAACAAAATCTCAAAATAAGAAAACCCGCTTCCTGCTGGAAAAGTTAAAAAAATACAATAAATCCCTCCTCAGATTGCTCTGGCAAACCATGAGCAGTGCATGAGCAGAAGGCAACTATTAAATAATGTGCTGTGAAGGACAGGGCGTCTGTCCAGGGGCTGGCAGTGTGAGGACAAGGGCCTTGCTCGTTGTGAAGGTCTGAGCCCCATGAGGGACTGTGCTTCTCCCCCACGCTGGGGTACAGGGAGAGTCTCTGAGGTTTGCTGTGGAGTGGTTGGGTTGAATCATGCATTTTAAAAACAACGAATGAAAATGCTTTTATATGTTGTCTAAAACTGTACCTAAATCTGTGCGATGTTTTGTGAAAGTGCTAAAATACTAATGGTGTCTTGTGGTTTAAGGAAGTTTATTTTTATATTTGTAATTTTTCACTCAAAGGAATAATTTTCTAAGCACTGCAGCTGATGTTCTGTCCATGGTGCCTCTGTGTCAAGCAGTGTACAGGGACCATATGGCCCTGGGTTTGGTTTGATTCTCTGCTGAGAGTGCAGGAAAGGGGATCTGGGCAGCTGGGGATTGCTCTCATGCCAGTTTCTCTCCCTGGCTGAGAGGATCATTCCTTGGGAATGCCCTGGGCATGGAATCGTCTGTTCCCACTGGAATAACTGTGCAGTGGGACGTTTTGTTTTATTCAGGCTTGATTCAAAGTGTGGGATGCCTCGTGGAGGAGGAAATTCTCTGTCCTTTCAGATCTGCAAAAACCACAGGTTGCCAACTGTGTGAGACAGAAAACGTGCTAAGATGCTCCTGATCAGAATAACATCAGGTTATTTCCCCAAACTGGAATAACTCCTCACGGTGGGAGGTGCTGGAATGGGGGGTGTGATGAGCTTGGCCCCAGCATCACCCCCAGCTGTAGGGGGGTCTGCAGGGACGTGAGCCCAAGGTGCCTCCCTGCCCCTCAGGCATTGCCTGCCTGCAGCAGGCAGGACACAGCTCCTGGGCACTGCTGGCCATGCTGCCTGCCCGAGGGCTCCTGCTGTGTGCTCCTGCTCAGCTATAGATTACCTGAGGTTTTAGCCCTCAGAGGGTCTTTATTCACAGGTGTTGGTGGAGGAAAAACTACTTCAGAAAGTTCTTAGCTCTGGGTGCGATGGCTGGAACACACGGCTGTGCCCAGGCCTTCTGTGAGCTGGGGCTGTGCCAGGGGCTGGCTGTGCCTGGAGGAGGAGCTGGGTGCTGTGTTGTGTCTGTCTGTCTGTGCTGCCTTCCTGCTGTGTCCAGGACATCCTTACCACGAACACGTGGTGCTGCCTCTCCCTGCTGCCAGCGTGGCTTTATTTCTGCAGTGTCCCCACACCTGTGCCAGCCCTCCCCTTGTGCCCAGGCACATCCTTACCACGAACACGTGGTGCTGCTTCTTCCTGCTGCCAGCGTGGCTTTATTTCTGCAGCGTCCCCACACCTGTGCCAGCCCTCCCCTTGTGCCCAGGCACATCCTTACCATGACCACATGGTGCTGCTTCTCCCTGCTGCCAGCGTGGCTTTATTTCTGCAGTGTCCCCATGCCTGTGCCAGCCT
Source organism: Acrocephalus scirpaceus scirpaceus (assembly GCA_910950805.1). NCBI lineage: Eukaryota > Metazoa > Chordata > Aves > Passeriformes > Sylviidae > Acrocephalus > Acrocephalus scirpaceus. The sequence goes on from OU383780.1 coordinate 182,205, forward strand.
CCCCTTGTGCCCTGCAGCCAGGGACAGGGAGCTGCAAAGCAGGGCCACGTGTCCTGTGTGTGGGAGAGGGGACACAGCTCCTGGGCACTGCTGGCCATGCTGCCTGCCCAAGGGCTCCTGCCCAGGCCCTGGCACCAGCTGTTCCCATCCCTGCTGGACAGGGCTGCTGGGGCCTTGGTGCCGGCAGCACAGGGATGCTCCTGCCTCCATGGCAGCCCTGCTGGGCACTGCTGTGGGAGCATCCCAGGCCCATGGAGTGACACGGAGCTGTAGCTGTGTGTGCCCTCTGTGTGCAGTAGGGCCCTTTGTGTGCCATGGCAGAGCTGTGCCTGAAGCCATGGTGGGCACCCAGCACAGGGAGAGGGCATGCTGATCCATTGGGAATGGCTTCAAACCAGGAGTGATGGCTACCAGGATCACTTCTCTTCCCATCAGGCAAGGGGAAGCAGAGCTGCAGAGACACTGGAGCTTTGGCAGTGCACCATGAGCGGTCACAGCTGTCAGCACTGTGATGGCTCAGGAACATTCAGCTCCCTGTTCCATGGTGCTGCTGCCAGCCCAGGGTGCACCAAAAGCTGCACCAACAGCAGCCACCCATCTGCATGGTGCCTTCTCCTGGCAGTAATTTTAATGTTGGTCAGAGTTCTGCTTTAAAAGCAGCAAACTGTGCCAGTCCAGAGGTCCTGCTCACAAGTGAGGTGGTTCTCCCATTTCCCTTTGGCGAATGCCTCCCTGTGTGCCTGGCTGTGTGTTGGGGTGCTGGCCTGGGCACAGCCTGTGCTGCCAGATCAGCCTGTGCTGGGTTCACCCACCATGGCCCCCAGCCCAGCTGGGGCTCTCCGCAGGCCAGGCACTGAGTCCTCAGCCACTGGTTCTGTGCTGCTGCACCCCCTGAATCCTCCTGAGTTTGCTGCCTGTGGACTTTCATGCAATAGATTGATTCACAAGAGCCAGTGTCAAGGTTACTGCTGGAGAGAAAGGGAAGCTTGCCTTGAAAGGAAGGAAACTTGAAAGGGAAAGAGCCAATGTGGCACATGGCTGGCTGCAGACCCCACATCAGGGGCTGTGTTTGTGTTAAAATGAGCAGAACGAGCTCCAGGTGTTGCGGTGCTGTGTCACCTCAGGTCGTTTCAAGAACTGCACTTTAGAAACATCTGGGTCAGGAATCTGAAAGGTGAGCCCAGGCTGGTGTGCCTGCCTTGATGTGAGCCTGTTTTCCTCCTGCACTGCCAGGGTGCTGCTCTGGAGGCACCCGCAGTGCTGTGTGCAAGCTGTGCCACCTCCTCTGCAGGGGAAATTCCCACTGAGAGATGGAATGAGGAAAACCAGTCAGGCTTGGAGCCCAGTGCCCTCGGTGGGCACACAGGGACCCCACCTGGCCTGAGCCTGGGCTCCCCGTGGCCAGTGTAGTCTGGGGGCTGTAACGCACAGCAAAGCTGAGTTCAGAGTGGTGCCTGATTGGTATTTCAGCACATCTGCGCTCCCCCAGGTAAGTGGGGCTGTGCTGTGGGACCAGGTGAGGCTGCCCCACGGGCTGTCCCTGTGCTGTGGGGTTGGTGTGGGGCAGGACATGGCACGTCCTCATTGCAGTGACCCTTCCCTGTGTGTGCAGAGCTCAGGGGGGTGGGTGCTGTGTCTGTGCCCCCCTGCTGCTCTGCTCTGCTGTCCCTGGCAGTGTGGGGGGTTGGAGTCCCTGCCGTGGGCAAAGGCTTGGCCTGTGCAAGGGCAGAAGCAAATGTAGAAAATGGAGAAGTCTCTGGCTCTGGAACAATGAGTTTTGCTGGTTCTGTTGGGGGGTTTGGGGGTTGTCTGGTTAGCTGGATTTTCCCTGAAGCAGCAGCAGAAGTGCTGTGCCTGCACTCGGGGTGGTGACAAGGCTTGTGGCAGAGGTGTGGCTGGGGACATTGGGTACTGTTAGCCCAGTCTGTCTCCCGTTAGCCCAGTCTGTCTCCCGTTAGCCCAGTCTGGCTCCCGTTAGCCCAGTCTGTCTCCCGTTAGCCCAGTCTGGCTCCCGTTAGCCCAGTCTGGCTCCCGTTAGCCCAGTCTGTCTCCCGTTAGCCCAGTCTGTCTCCCGTTAGCCCAGTCTGGCTCCCGTTAGCCCAGTCTGGCTCCTGTTAGCCCAGTCTGGCTCCCGTTAGCCCAGTCTGGCTCCCATTAGCCCGGTCTCCTGTTGGCTGCCATGCTCTGCTGCCCCGGCCCCTGCAGTGCCCGTGGCACCAGGCCAGTGGGTGCCAGGGCCGAGGGCAGGGTCTGCTGCTGCTTCCTGCCCGGGCTGGCTCTGTGGCAGCCTCTGGGACCCTTGGTGCAGTGCCCAGCTGGCCCTGCAGCAGCTGTGGGACCATCAGTGGGTGCTGTACCCAGGCTGGCCCCACGGCAGCTCCTTGGACCCTTGGTGCAGTGCCCAGCCAGCTGTGGGACCATCAGTGGGTGCCGTGCCCAGGCTGGCCCCACGGCAGCTCCTTGGACCCTTGGTGCAGTGCCCAGCCAGCTGTGGGACCATCAGTGGCTGCCGTGCCCAGGCTGGCCCCACGGCAGCTCCTGGGGCTCTTGGGGCAGTGCCCAGCCAGCTGTGGGACCATCAGTGGGTGCCATGCCCAGGCTGGCCCCATGGCAGCTCCTGGGGCTCTTGGGGCAGTGCCCAGCTGGCCGTGCAGCAGCTGTGGGACCATCAGTGGGTGCCGTGCCCAGGCTGGCCTCACGGCAGCTCCCGGGGCTCTTGGTGCAGTGCCCAGCCAGCTGTGGGACCATCAGTGGGTGCCATGCCCAGGCTGGCCTCACGGCAGCTCCCGGGGCTCTTGGTGTGGTCCCTCCCACCTCGGCGTGGCTTTGGCCGTGGGGAAGGGCGGATGCTGCTCCCCGTCCCCTCACTGTCTCTGTTCTGTCTCTTTGTGCAGAAGCCGGGGCCTCTCTGCAGGACACCAGCCCTTGTGCACCCCCCGAAAGCGTTGCCACCGATGTTGTTCCCCGGCAGAAAACAATACGGTTCCAACTCTGCGAGGACTGACGTGTCACCGCGCCCGCCCACCGAACCTTTACTTGAAGCTGCAGCCGAGGCCGCCGGGCCGTCAAGGTCGGCTGCCTCCATAAACTGTCTTCCCCCCTCACAGGTTTCCCATCTCCCATCTGCCACTGAAAGTCTAAAATACCTGTTTTTTTCTGGTGTCCAAGGTTTTTATAACTAAGAATTATGATGAAAAATCTGGTGGCAACAGCTGCGGTCCCAGGTCATGTTCCATGTCGCCAGTGGTGAGGTCACGAGCTGTAAACATGGTAGCTTCAATCACCTGAACAAATAAATGTTTTACTACAACGGCATGGGCATGTTGGTTGATCCACGGGGTTGTGCCTGGCAGGTTGGTTGATCCAGAGAGGCCCTGTGCTGCCCGGGGTCTGTGCCCATGGAGGGACCCCTTGCTGCCCGGGTTCCACGTGCTCAGCCAAGCTGTCTGAGGTGGGGCTGGGCACTGCAGTGAGCAGTGGTGGGCGATTCCTGTGTCTCTGAGTGGGCAGTGGGCAGTGCCCAGGGCAGTGGGCAGTTCCTGTGTCTCTGAATGGGCAGTGGGCAGTGCCCAGGGCAGTGGGCAGTTCCTGTCTCTGAGTGGGCAGTAAGCAGTGCCCAGGGTGGTGGGCAGTTCCTGTGTCTCTGAGTGGGCAGTGCCCAGGGTGGGGGGCAGTTCCTGTGTCTCTCAGTGGGCAGTAAGCTGTGCCCAGGGCAGTGGGCCGTTCCTGTCTCTGAGTGGGCAGTGAGCCGTGCCTGGCTGCAGCCCCAGCTCACGGCCATTGGTGCCACTGGCCTGGGGTGACCAGCAGGGTCAGGCAGCCGTGACACCAGGGAGCTGCCTGGCTTTGCCCCTTGGTGCTGGGCAGTGACACGGGAGCAGAGGGAGCCCCGTCTGCCCTTGGGGGAAAGCCCTGGGGCACCGGGGTGCTGCCCCACAGAGCCCCCCCTCCCTGTGCTGGGGCAGCCTGGGTTGTGGGGGTGACAGCCCGGGCTGTGGGGGTGACAGCCCTGCAGGCTGCCCCAGCACCGTGTGCCAGGAGTGCCATGGGGCAGGCACAGCGCTGAGCACAGGGTGGGGGCACAGCTGGGGCTGGCCTGGCACTCTGACATGCTGCCCCAGTCCCTCGATCCCCATGGCCTTGCCTTGCCCCTCTAACAAGACCAAAGCTTTTTTTTGGATTTTTTTTTTCTTTTCCTTTCTCCCTTGTGAGCATTCCATCTGGCTCACAGATATAATTAGAGCTTCCTCAGAACCACAGTGAATCAGCCAGCCTTAACTTCAGGAGAGCAGAGCACAGCTCTGGTGTGTCCTGTCACCAGGACTGGGGCTGCCCAGGTGGGGCTGTCCCGGTCCCTCTGCTGGCCCCTGTCCTGCTGTGCTGATGATGGCCCTCAGCTGGGGCAGCTGGCAAGTGGCTTGCCCGTGGTTTGTCTGTACCAGCAGAGACATCAGCATCTCCCAGGACACAACAGTCCGTGCAGGAGAGGCTGAGCTGAGCCAGGAGCCCCACCCATCAGGTCCCCTCCTATGCTTCCTCTTCTGATGCTGCAGAGACAGGATTCACCCTGTGACATGGCACGGAGACCCCAAGCTTGGCACCCAAGGCTCGTGCCTGTGTGGGAAATTCTGTACTGGTCTGGCCCCACGGACCCTGGGGGAGATGCTCCATGATTCACACAGTGCATGGAATGCTGTGCTGAGTGGGGCTGCAAGGGGAACAGCCCAGGCTTTGGGACTGCAAGGGGAAAAGCCAAGGGTTTGAGTGGGACTGCAAGGGGAGCAGCCCAGGCTTCGATCAGGACTTGGATCATTGCTCTTTTCATCACAAAGCGTGAGCAGTGCTGCCTCTGGTGCTGCACCCAGCCTGGATTTCATGTGCACTATAATAACTGCAGGTACAGCTCTTCCCTTTCCCTGCTGTGCAGTGCGAATGGGGTTTACATGCTGGAAGAGACTGAGCCCCAGATAAACTGCTCCCCAATAAAATGTTCAGTGGGCGCTGAGTCCACACACCCATCCCCTCTCTCTGCAGACTGGAGTGGCTCCCCCAGTGAAGTTCAGGACAGCTGACCCTCCTTGCAGCAGGCAGGTGACTCTGAAGCCTGCAAAGCAGCTGGGCAGAGCAAATGCATGGCCCAGGTGTGAGGTACAGGAATAGCAGAGGCTGCTGCTTCATTCCAGCATCCTGCATTCAGCTGTGCAGCTGCCAGGACCTTTGTTACACCAACGAGCTCCAAGTTCCAACTGCACAAACCCCATCCATGCTTGGAATTTCATTCCACATTACTGTCATGTTATTCCCCTCATTCAGTGGCTCCAATTTCAGGCTTCCATGCACAGAGCAGAGCTCCTTTCCCCTTGCTGATTCCTTTCTGTATCCTTTTAATTAATTGTCAAGATAAGTTCCATGTGTCCATTTGATGCTAACTGGAAATACGGCTTTCATGGGGCCAAATTCACTGCAGTTGTGAGTCAGATTTGGGAAAAAAGCCCTTGGAAGTCTGTGGAGTAGAGTGTGCTTGTATGGTGATCCTCTTGTTGGGCAAGAAGTAGGGGCTGCTCTGCCCAGGGTGGCATTTCATCTGGAGAGGGTTTGGAGGAACGTCAACAAGCAGAAGTGACCTATTATGAGAACCAGAACTTGGAAACTTACTGGAGAATCATGCAAATGATCTCAGCTGCTGGAGCTGAAGGAATTCTGGCCCAGAAGCAGCACTTGTCTCCTGGTGGGTGTGCAGCAGTGTCCCGTGGCAGCAGTGGCCACGGTGGCTCCTGTGGTGCTCCAGGGGCTCCCTCAGGAGTGGCCCCATGGGCCTGGCCCTGCTCAGCAGTCACTGACACCACTGGTGCTCGGCACAGGGAGTGAGTGGATTATTGTGGGAATTGCCTCTCCTCTGGGTTACCAAAGGCAGGAAATGTGTCTGTAGCACTGAGGGAGTGCCCAGGGTGCAGGGGAGGCCCGTGGGGTGCAGAACACCCAGTGTGTCCCAGCAGCCTCCTGGGAGCTCAGAGCTGCCACTCTGCTCTCAGCGCCTGGGGGTGACCAGGTCATGGTGGTGTGATGAGTTCTGTCCTGTGCTGTTCCAGGGCATCCTCAGTGGGAAAAGCCTGGACATTCCAGCCCAGCAGCATTGTCTCTGCAGCCTCTGCTTGGCTCTTGCAGTCCTGCAAGGCACCAGAGAGAGCTGACGGGAGTTTGCAGATTAAACCTTGTTTTCACAGAAATACACAGATTTATCATGGTCTACTCCTGGTTTTGTTGGTTCTGTTTGCTTCTTTTTTAAGTAGGGGAAAATGAATTGAAGAAAAACTTTCTGTTCAGAGACAAATGACACCCCGAGCAGATTGAGGGGTGTCACTCTGGGAAGGGGGAACTCCAGATGGGGCTGGGTTTGCAGTGGGGGTGCAAATCTGCTTTTCCTTACTTGATGCAAACAACACTCAAAGTTAGCAGATGCTGCTGAAAACTTTCTTGGTCTTTTTCATTTGGGTTTTTGTTTGTTTGGTTGGGGGTTGTTTGTTTTTAATTTCATGGAGACGTTGCAAAGCCATGGAAGCACTTGCAGGCAGCACATCCCAGTTGTTCAGGATGTGCAGGCGCTGGGGCAGCACAGAGGCAGCTCCTCTGCTGTGTGCCCAGCTGGGATGTGGCCCTGTGGGAGCTGTGTGTGCTGCAATCCGGGACTTGCAGAGGCATTTTCACAGAAATCTGACAAACAGAGCAGCCAAGGGCAGTGCAGGGCACTGAAGGGGGACTCAGGGGCTGGGAAAGGTGCTCAGCTGGGCACATCCTGCTCAGTGGGCAACAGCACACCCTGGAACAAGTGGCCCTGATGTCCCTAATGGCACAAGGAGGCTGGAGACACCCTGGAAGAGCCTCCCTCGGAGCAGTCTCACTGTCAGAGTCCCCGGGGCTGCCAAGGACAGGCACAGACAGAGGCAAATGAGTAACCCCCAGGTGTCCCCTGGCACAGACACGGGAGGAGTTCTGAGGCCAGTGGGAAAAAATATTTGATGGTGGGTCACCCTTTGAGGGATCCCGGTTTCCTGTAATTTTTTTCCATAAATTCTCTTGTGTGCACAGGATGGGAGCAGGGCTGGTTTGGCCTTGGCACACGCTGTAGGATGACACTGTCAGTCTCCTAAAAGAGACTTTCCCTGGCTGCCAGGCAGGAAAAGATGGGTGGGATGAGGAGGATGTGACCACACTGCAGTGTGCCTGGTGACACAGCAATCCCTTTTCCCAGTGATACTGGAAATAGCATAGTCCTGCAGAATTGTTTCAGGTTGCAATATGCACCAGCACACCTGTGCTCATGCTGCTGAGGGGCAGCAATTACACTGCTCATGAACATTCACTCCAAGTGGCCTCATCTTCATTATTTAGGGATATCCATCCCTAAAAAATGTTTTGCCCCTGAAGTCCTAAAACCCTGCTGGAATTTGAAGTGGATGGAATCTGATCTGTACCTGGGCTGATGTCCTGTTGCTGTCTCGGAGGACAAGGAGGGTAACTCGCTGCAGGGCTGGAACCTTCCCTGAACATTAGGGAGATGAAGTTTTCTGTGCCTCAGCATTTTGTGCCAGGTTGCTGAGGAGGCAGGGGAGAAGTCGGACTCTGCTCTGCTGCCTGTCCAGCTGCTGGCCAAGTGGCTCAGGCTGGAGGCTGGGAGAAGCCTCTGCTCTAGGCAGTGGGGCAGGGAGGACAGTGAGAGGCACCTCTGTCCGTGGGGGTTTGTGAGAGCCAAAGGGCTCTCAAGGCCCTGAGTAAGCTGGCCTGAGCCCAGGGCTGGAGCAGGGCAGAGACCCTGGGGGTCCCAGCCTGCAGTTCCACGTTTCTGGGATTCAGCACGGAGCAAGGGAATGGGGATTCCCCCAAACCCCTGCAGAGGGGGGGGTGGCAATGCCTGTGGCAGCTGAGCCCTGCCAGGGCAAGCTCAGGGGGCACTGGGGTTACCTGCCAGGTACCCAGCAGGCCTCTCTTTTCTCTCCAAGTGTTTCCCACTGCCTGTGCCGTGCCCAGGATGGAGCCTGGTGCCAGCCAAGGAGCGGTGCCACTGCAGCAGGAGGGATGGGGCTGCTGGGAACCCACCACAGCCCAGCCCAGCTGCCACTGGTGTGGCACTGCCCCAGCTGGGGCAGGAAATGGGGCAGCAGGGAGGGAGGAGGGCTGCACCCCTGGTTTTCTGGGCTGGTCCAGGAGTGAACCCACACCGGTGAGAGGGATTTTCTTTGCTGGGATGCAAGGGCGGGCTGTGAGAAGGGAAGGTTGCCATGCTGGAGCCTGGCCAGGATGGCCTCTCCTTTGGGGTAGCTGTGGAGGGCCCTGCAGCTTTGCCTGTGTCGGGAGGGATGGCAGCTGGTGCTGGAGCAGGGCCTGCCCGGGGAGCTGGGGATGTGTGCGTGTGAACAGCCCCCAGGGGAACATCTTCCCTGCCAGTGTGCTGTGTGTCATGCAGTTCACTGAAACCAGAGAAAATTGGAGGTCAAGTATATTTGCCTGGTGTTTTTGTAGAGTCAAAACCCCTTACAGGAGGTGAGGAGGTGGAAGGCAAACCCTTAGAGAACATTTATTTTGTAGTTACAATAAAAGCCATTCTTGAAAGAAAAAAAGGTCAGTTGTGGCTTTCCCAGAAGGCTTCTTGCTGTAACCCATCCCAGCCTGGGCTCAGGCTGACCTGAAGGTCACCAAACGGTGCCACAGGAGCAGAGGAGGGTGGGCAGCTGGGAGCAGTGTGGCTCTGGGGGAGGTGGCAGTCCCGGCTGGGTGCTCCTGGCAGTGCTTGGCCAGCAGTGTGCTGGGCCATTACACTCGTTATGCGGTGTCTGTATCTGACAGTACAAGAGGAGATGTCTCTGGTGAGAAATGGTGCTGTGGAAGCACATTTGGGAACACTGCTGTTTGAAACATGGTTTCTTGTGCTGGAGAAACCTGTCTGGAGCTCTGTGGAGTCTCAGTGCTGCTTCCTAACCAGGGTTGAGATCTGTTTGTGTGTTTTTGCTGATGCAGTAGATAAATGTGGTGCACAAGTGTCCTTTCTGTCCCCATCACTGCCTCACATTAACTGAACAAATAACTGGTTGGGCTTGGCTGAGAGGCTGCGAGTTGTGCTTTGGAGTGGTGCAGCAGGGTACAAACTGCAAGGAGCGTCTTGGCAGGCTGCAATAAACTGAGCTTAAAAAAACTCCTGCAGTATAGGGGAGCTGGGATTGTGTTTCTCATTTGGACACCGAGGAAGGTTGTTAATCGTGCCCTGACACTGCCAGAGATACACGGCGTGCCTGGTTGGTGGTGGTGGAAGTACCTGCCCTGTATCCAAATTCCCAGCGGCCTTGGGACTTGTTCCCCTCTCCCTAGGGCAAAGCTGGCCTGAACAGGGCAGGGAGGAGGGTGCTGGGGTTTAGAGGGGACCTTCTGCTTCACCATCGATTGCAGCTGATGGCAAAGGTTGTGTTCATAGGATCACAGGTGAGTTTGGGATGGAAGAGACCTTAAAGGTTGTCTCATCCCAGCCCTGCCATGGCAGGGACACCTCCCACTGTCCCAGGTGCTCCAACCCCAATGTCCAGCCTGGCCTGGGGCACTGCCAGGGATCCAGGGGCAGCCACAGCTGCTCTGGGCACCTGTGCCAGGGCCTGCCCACCCTCACTGTAAAACCCTTACTTATCTCTAATTCCTGGTGCTGTACTTAATGGTGGATCATATGCTTCTTTCCAGCCTTAACTAACCAGAGAATTAAGTAAGATCCAGAACACGATGCCAGGGGCGAGAGGAGGCTCTGCCCCTGCGGTCAGGGTGTGCGGGGCCCGGGGTGCTGCGCTGGAAGCCGGAGGGACGGGCAGGGAGAGTGCAGGGACGGGCAGGGAGGGTGCAGGGAGGGTGCAGGGAGGGTGCAGGGACGGGCAGGGAGGGTGCAGGGACGGGCAGAGAGGGTGCAGGGACGGGCAGAGAGGGTGCAGGGAGGGTGCAGGGACGGTGCGGGAGCGCTCCGCTGTCTCGCAGCGCTGGCTCAGCCCCTTGGCCGCTGCCCTGCCCGTCCCCGTCAGACGGAGCCCTCGCCGGGCAGAGGCAGCGGGAGGAGGCCGGCTCTGTGTCCGCGCCGATCGGAGGAGCGATGGTGCGGCTCGGCCCCCGCACGGGTATTTCTGTGCCGCAGGAACGCGTGGGCTCCTGGAGAGCCGCCAGCACGGCTGGCAGAGCGCACCCGGCTCGGGGGGATGGCTTCGGCTGGGATTGGTCCCGGCTCTCATCCATTTGTTGCTGGTTTTCCTCCCCCTCAAAAAAAAAAAAAAAAAAAAAAAAAAAAAAAAAAAAAAAAAAAGGTTTGTTTACTTTTCGCTATCTCGTATCCCCATCTTTGCCCTAAATTTAATCTTCGCGTCCTTTGTCTTTACCCCTATTCAGAATCAATGAAGCGGGAAAAGGGAGATTTGCATGCGAAAGGATGTGTATTTTAGCAGTGCACTTAGAGCGCTGGAGTGTTTTGGTTGGTTTGGTTTTGGTTTGGTTTTTGGGAGGATGTTTTGATTTTACTTTGCTTTGGGTTTTTGTTGTTTTTGTTGTGTCGGCTTTTTGTTTATTTTTGATTTTGTTTTGGTTTTGGGGTTTTTTTAAAGAACTTGCCTTTTCTCCTGCCCCTTCTCTGGCCGGAACTTCTTGAATTCTCATCCATTTCCCACTGTTGTTCTTGCCAATACCAAAGTAATTTGATATATATTTTTCCCATCTAAATGTGTGAAGAAAACAAATCACCTCCGAAATGCTTTTTGGTGTGTGATTTTCCTTTGCTAGCTCCATTAAGTGGTGTGAGGTGTTCCCCAGCACCTTTCCTGCTGAGGGGAGACTCAAAGCTGGCAAAAAAGGTGATGGATGGGAGAGACCAAACCCTCTGGGCGCTGCATTTGTCACCTGCCCTGTTAGTGTCACCGGCGGGCTCTGTGGATCCCTGGATGGAGCTGAAGTGCTGGAGCCTGGGCATCCCTCAGCAGCGAGACCTGGGCAGGGAATCCAATCCCCCCGTCCGGGGTGGGCTGACTCGAGTTGTTGTTCATCGTTTCTGAGGAAGTCACCGGTTTATTTAAATGTTCTAACGCAGGGACAAAGCGAGGCCGTGACTGCTGGGCCTGTTATTCTGCACAGCCTCAACCTTTCCTGCCGCATTTGAGTCCAAGAAATAAACCTCAGGTTCCCAGCTGGTCCCGGTGTCGGGGCAGGTGGGTGCACAGGGAGCACCTGGTGCACCCTTGGGTGCGATGCTGTGGGAACAGCAGTGCCTGGCTGAGCTGTGGCAGTGTCTGGGCTATCGACTGCTCTGCAGCCTCGCAAGGGCTTGGATCAAACGTTCTGAGCTGCAAACAGATCGTGATGGATTGCTTCAGCATTTTACTTTGAGTTCTGCTCAGACACTCCGGGCAGTCCTGCAGTTTGTCCTGGATATTTTGCTGTAAAACACTGAAAATCCTGCATTCTTGGCTGTTTGCCTATAAACTTAGGCTAAAGAAGTTTCCTGACCTTGGAAGGGTGAAAAAAGAGGCAGGCAAATGCATCCATGTGATATTTGAGAAAGCCATAAATCCAAGCTGGAATGAGAAGTAATTTAGTCATCCCTTTGGAGTTGTTTTCTATAAGGAAACATGTACTGAGTATGAAATTTGCATCCAGTTGCTTTGATATCAATGGCACAAGACAGTCTGAATTTCTTAAAAGACAGAATTTGAATTTGCCCCTCTGTGTGTGGGTAGCCCAGAGCCACGCTGGCAGCCGGAGCGGGATGGGAGCCGGCTCCTCCGGGCGGGATGGGAGTCGGCTCCTCCCGGCGGGATGGGAGCCGGCTCCTCCGGGCGGGATGGGAGTCGGCTCCTCCCGGCGGGATGGGAGCCCGTTCCTCCGGGCGGGATGGGAGCCGGCTCCTCCGGGCGGGATGGGAGCCGGTTCCTCCGGGCGGGATGGGAGCCGGTTCCTGCGGGCGGGATGGGAGCCCGTTCCTCCGGGCGGGATGGGAGCCGCTTCCTCCGAGCGGGATGGGAGCCGGCTCCTCCGGGCGGGATGGGAGCCGGTTCCTGCGGGCGGGATGGGAGCCGGCTCCTCCGGGCGGGATGGGAGCCGGTTCCTCCCGGCGGGATGGGAGCCGGTTCCTGCGGGCGGGATGGGAGCCGGTTCCTCCGGGCGGGATGGGAGCCGGTTCCTCCGGGCGGGATGGGAGCCGGTTCCTGCGGGCGGGATGGGAGCCCGTTCCTCCGGGCGGGATGGGAGCCCGTTCCTCCGGGCAGCTCCGAGGGCCCTGCTCGGGATGTGACAAGTTGTTTTGCACAGTGTCCTTTGAAATGCCAGAACAGCTGGGCCCAGACTGTGGATAGGTTACATTTCGAAGGTTCTGGACCAGAGGGAACTCACAATTATTGCAGCGATGATCTCAGGTGTGAGACACAGCCCGGCAGCCCCGGGTGTCCCGGAGCGGCGGTGTGAGCTCTGCTGCTGGCCCGGCAGCCCGGCTGGTTGTTCCATCGCTCTGCACCGCTGAGGGTGGACAAACCCCGGAGGGCAGGGCCCTGCTGCCAGCCCAGGGACATCCATCCCTGCTGGGCCGTGCGGGCCCAGGCTCGGCCCCGTGTGCGGGGATGGATGCGCGGCTGAGAGCGGAGCTGTGCCCGGTCCCTCCCTGCGCTCAGCAGATCCGGGGAGCTGCAGGGCACCTGCCCTCACACCGGCTGTGACCCGCGTGTCCCATGGGGGCTGTGCCATGTGAGGCCACTTCTGGCTCCAGCCAAGCCAGGATGGCACGGCGGGCACGGCTCTGGGCCAGCTGCCACCTCTGGCCATTGCTTCCCGGCTGCCTCCTGTTCCCTGAGCATCTCCCCCAGAATTTCATAATGGCTCGGCTGTTTTTGACATTCTCCCCACCAAATGAACCACCAGTATCTCATTAAAGATAGTACCCAGTATCTCATTAAAGCAGTATCCTGCTTTAACTCTGCTGTTGCTCAGAGAGCCCCGTGGGCTCCGTGCCGCTCGGGAGGTGTGATCCCAGTGCCAGCTCTGAGCTGGGGGCAGCGCCTTGCGCTGGGGCAGCGCCTGCCCCGCCGTGCGTGGGCAGAACAAACCCCGCAGCCGGGGTTTGCTTTGGCTGTAGTGAACCTGCCTTTCATGAAAGACTCGCTCATGCTAATGAGGAGCTCTGCCGAGCGCTGGGGCCCCGCTGTGACCCCCGGGTCATGCCAGGGTGATGTGGAGAGGCGCAGGGAAGGAGGTGCCAGCACCCCCGGTCCCGCGGGGCCCAGCTCCAGGAGCTCCTCCTCCCAGAAACGCTGGGGAATTCACCTGGGGAGACTTCAGCTGTATCTTTAATGGCTTTTTAAATAATGGTTATCTAGTTTGGAGTGTAAATGTTAGCGCTGCTGTAGCTGGACTAATAATAACTGCTGCTCTTGCTTCAGCGAGGCCGGTAAAACATTAATGGGAGCAGCAGCAGGGCCGGCCCCTGCACTGCGCCGCCTCTGCCCGTGACACCGCTCCGAGGGTAACAAATTAAGTGCAGAGATTTTTATGGCAGGCCATAACACTTCCTCTGAGGTATCTTGGGTTTCACTGGATGATTCCAGCTAATTGTCCTTGAGTTCATTATGGAGAAAGCGCTGCTGTTATTGGAAATGATGAGGATTTTTAGGCAGGGAAAGTGACTGTTCAGAGGTGATGCCCTGCCAGACATCCCTATTGCAGATCCGGGGTTGCTGTGTGCCGTTCCTGCTTTGTTCCTGCTGCTGGAGGTGAGAGTTGGCATTGCTGTCACCTGCCGGAGTGGGGCTTGTCCTGGACTCCTCCTGCTGGATAAGGAACCCCCCATGGCACCGGGAGAGCTCGGCAGGGGCTGTCCGGCTGCCCGGCCCCACATCCTTTGGAAGGACAATCCGGTCCTCAGCAGCTTTGGTTTGTAACCCGCACGCCGTTCACTGAAAGTATTTTGCAAACATGCAAAAGTAAGTTTATACTCGTGGAATAAACAAACAAAAACTGAAATTTGTTTCAGAGGCTGAGACAGCTGTACCGGGGGCACAGATCTTTGAGATGGCACTTTTTTTTTTTCCCCTTCTTGTTGGCATTTCAGTGAAGAAAGGATTTAAAATGCAGCACATTTTAAGGGTATGAATAATCATATTCACTATCTGATTTACATTGACTTAAGTAAGACTAAGAGCTTAGAAAAGTCATTTGTCATTTGAGGGTGTTTTTGTGGAAGGTTTTTTGATTGGAAAACAAATGCAAAGCAGAGAATATGTAAGGAGCACACACAGCCACTGAAAAAATGTTTTGCAAATCCTTTAAAACTTTCCTCTCCTACTGGGGCCCTTTGCCGTGGTTTTGCACGGGAGGTTGGCAATTCCTGCCGTGGGAATGATGCTCTCCTGCTCACCCAGCAGCACCGTGGGCTCCCAAGCCGCTGCTGAGCTGGATCTCCTCCTTCCCAGCTACAGGGGAAAGCTCTGCTCAGCCTCAAGGGACCCAGTGCTGATCAAATGATACCGACCCACCCCAGAGGATTCCTCTGATCCTTTTCTGAGTGGCTCAGTCTCCTTTACACTGAATATACAAAATCTTTCCTTCTATCCAATTAAGGTTTCTTCTAGGTCCAGGTGACTTCACTCCCTGTTCAAAGGTCCCTCTCCCTGCTGCAGGAGAGCTCAGGCTGGTGCTTGGAGGTGTGGGGAGGGGGAATTTCCTTGTTTGTTTTTCTGGTCAATTTGTCAATTAAACAGCGTTTCCCACAGCCACAGCCACAGAATAATTGGCTGCACTGCACTTTCCTGGGAAAGTACCTGGGAAGCAGTGTGGGAAAGGTGCCTCCTGTGCTGGAGTGCTGCTGCTTGTGCCTGGTGAGCCCCAGTGGGGGCACGCTGGCACTTGTGGGGTTTGTCTGCCAGCGGCCAGGGCCAGACTGGGTGTGGGAAGTGTGGGGAATTGTCCTGGCAGGGCCTTCCACGCCGTCCTGCCCCCTTGTTTCTGCAGAGGGGTGATGCTGCTGCACCATCCTCGTGCAAGCCTCACGTTCAGGTGCTAGTCCCACATCCCTGTTGGCTGTGGGTCACCACTCGAGCAGGAATTGCATGCCAAAACATTTTTTAGAGATATTTATTTCCTGTGAGGAGTGTCCCGGTGTCTGAGTGACACAAAACCTGTCTGAGCTTCTCTTTCCCTCTGCGGCCCTGACGCTGAGGGAGCAGCAAGCTGAGCTGTCTCCTGCATCTCCAGTGGTTTCTGCTCATGTGGCCAGTCAATTATATTTTAGCGATGCCTTCAAAGGCATTTTGTTTGCAGAGGTGTCACTGAAGATTAAGTTTAGCATATGAAGTCTATTATTTGGAGCTCATGCTTCCCCTATTCCCAGGAAGAGACTTGGCTCAGTTGTCAGAGCCTTGGAGAGGTTTGCAGAGCTGGCAGCCAGAAATACAAACAGCTTCTAACAGCTCTTTTAATCCAGCAGAAATAAAGCCTAGAAAAGCCAGTCAGTGAGAGCTAAAACCTGACAAACTCAGGCAGGGTAGCACCCACAAGCCTGGGTGGATGGCTGGGATGTTATTTCCGTGGAGTTCAAATTTGAGGACATGGTTTGGTGGTGAACATGGTGGTGCTACATTGGTGGTTGGACTTGGAGATCTTGGAGACTTTTTTTCCCAAATTAATGATTCTGAGACCCTATGAAATGTCAGTAGAGGAATCTGTACATTACTTTTCACTGTTCCCTTCTTTCTTTGGGTTTAGTGACCAATAACATTAGTACTGACAATTTCTTTGAATGATGGCTGAAATGTGCATCAGGACAAACTGTTCACTCATCACTCATCCCTGACTGGTAAAACTCCTTGTGTGATAAATTACGTGGGAAATCTTAACTCTGGGGCCTTAGGAGAGCTCCTGCCCTGCTGGCAGAGCAGAACTCGTGGGATGCGTGGCTGGGGCACCCATGGCAGAGATTCCTGGTGGAATGAGGCACCCCCATTTCTGCACAGCAGCTGCTCCAGGGGATGCAGCTCTCCCTGTGCTCCATGCTGACGCCAGCAGTGAAATGGTGCTGCCTCAGGAGCAGAGCTGGGCTGGTGTCCCTGTGGCACTGGGGTGGTGTCCCTTGGCACTGGGGTGGTGTCCCTTGGCACTGGGTCGGTGTCCCTTGGCACTGGGTCGGTGTCCCTTGGCACAGTCCTGTGCTGGGTTGATGTCCCTTGGCTCTGGGGTGGTGTCCCTTAGCACAGCCCCGTGCTGGAGGCTGTGCAGCCTCCCTGGCCCTGGCTGCTGTTCTCTCCTGCCTTGGTGGGACGGCTCTGCAGGGTGGGTGGCCCTGCAGGGTGGGTGGCCCTGCAGGGAGGGTGGCCCTGCAGGGTGGGTGGCCCTGCAGGGAGGGTGGCTCTGCAGGGGTGGGTGGCTCTGCAGGGGTGGGTGGCCCTGCAGGGTGGGTGGCCCTGCAGGGTGAGTGGCTCTGCAGGGGTGGTGGCCCTGCAGAGTGGGTGGCTCTGCAGGGTGGTGGCCCTGCAGGGTGAGTGGCTGTGCAGGGGTGGTGGCCCTGCAGGGGTGGGTGGCCCTGCAGGGGTGGTGGCTCTGCAGGGGTGGTGGCTCTGCAGGGGTGGGTGGCCCTGCAGGGTGGGTGGCTCTGCAGGCCAGGGCTGCAGTGTCCCTGCTCCAGAGCCCCCCTGCCGTGCTGACGTGGCCCTCGGGCTCTGATTTCTCCTGGAGTGGTCAGTGTTTGGTTCCATGGTAAAGTTGCAGAGATCACTGACACCCTCAGTGGTTCTGAACAGGTGGCCACTCCTCATTTCGTGTGGAAGCAAAGCCAGCAGAGCCTCGTGCAGAGCTGGGCTGGTGGTTGGATCCCAGCCAGTGGAAAACACCATGAATGCCTGTGCTGAGGGGCTCCAGCTCCCTGGCTGTGGGAGGTGCAGGCAAGGAGTTTCTCTGCCTTCCAGGAGAGAGAGAACCAGCTGTGTGAAACAAACTTTTCAAATCACGGAAGGGTTTGGATTGGAAGGGACCTTACAGCTCATCCTGTTCCACCCCCTGCCCTGGGCAAGGACACCTTCCACTATCCCAGGCTGCTCCAAATCCCATCCAGCCTGGCCTTGGGCACTGCCAGGGATGGGGCCGCCACAGCTTCTCTGGGGACCTGTGCCAGGGGCTCTCTTCCCTCCCAGGAAAGGCTTTAAATCTAAATTTCCTCTCTTTCAGCTTAGAGCTATTTCCCCTTGTCCTCCTTGCTTGCCCTTGCAAAATATCCCTTTCCAGACTTCCTGGAGAGGTTTTCCTTTTGCAGCTTCTGGGCCAACCCTGCAGCCCCAGCGGTGCTGATGGGACTGTTCCAGTTTTAAGTGACATTTGGTGGAGTTGAATTCGCATTTTTCAAGGCTGCTGGTGGTGCAGCTGCTCTCAGGTATTGCCTTCTCAGCTGTGCAGAGGTTAAGTGCACATTAACAACCACTTTCCTTGGGCACTCTCTCCAGACTCACCTCTGAAGGGGTTTTTAAAAGAGCTGGCTTTTCTGCAATGTGACCTTTTCAGCTGTGAAATTACCAAAGCAGCAGAGCCCTCATCACACTTGCTGCTAAGCCTTATTCTTTCCGCCTGTAAAATAACCCGAGTAACTCTTCTCTTTCTGTCCTAAATCATTGCAAGGAGCTCCCCGGTTCCCTGGGGGCTGCCAGCTGTCAGCCTGAAGGATCTGCAGGAGCAATCCATACCCGGCCCTGGCCCTGCACCCCCGGGCTGCCCCTGGCGTGGCAGCCGTGCCTGCGGGCGGTGGCTGCAGCGCAGTGCTCGGGGCTCCTGTTCATAGCCCGTGGTTTATTTGTGCTGGCTCACGGGGCACTTGTGGTTTATTTATTTATTTTTTCCCCTACAGGACATCCATAGTGAAACAGCGAAAATCTCACTGCTGCGGAATTGAAATCTGCTTTACCTTGGGCTGGCTTTTGGGCTGTTCATTTTGTACCTCTGAGAAGTTTCCATCGGACACAACATCAGCACTGCTCAGAGAGGCGGTGGTGGTGCTCTCACTGTCCTTTATCTTGTATCGTTTAGTGTGGGGGGTTTTTTGTGTGGGTTTTTTGGTTTTTTTTTTTTTGTTTGTTTGTTTGTTTGGGGTTTTTTGTTTTGGTTTGGTTTTGTTTGTTTGTTTGGGTTTTTTGATTTTTTTGTTGTTGTTGTTTTTTCCTTTATTTCATGAAATGAGGCACTGATCCACAAGATTTTGGGAGACCCGGTCTTGTGGAATATCGACCCTCAGTGGCCACGGAATCAGGAGGGAATCTCAGCTCACCTCCATCTTTTTCTCTCACCAGTTAGCTCCCACTCCTCCATCTTCCTGTGCAGCCTGGGCCCTGCTGAGATCTCTAGGGAGCAGGTTTCCCTGGCTGCCGTGGATTTTCTGCCCTTACCCCACCCTTGGTCTGTCCAGCCAGCTGCAATCCTGGATTTGTTATCCCAGAGCTCTGCAGTGCAGCCCTGCTCCTGCCCAGCCCTGTGCCTGTGTGGATTTTACCCGGGCATTTCACCACTCACAGAGCCTCAGGAGCTCTGTGGGAGCCTGTGTGACCTGTGAGAGTGCAGAAATGTCTTTGTTAGGCAATAGAGCAAAGGGAGAGCTGCAACTGTGACAGCCAGGGCAGGGCAGGGCAGGGTGGGTGGGTGGGTGCTGGGGGTCCTGTCCCTGCAGGTGACCACGGCTGGGAGCTGAGCAGGTGTGCAGGGCTCTGCTCCCCCGGCTTGGGGAGATTTTTGTGGAACTGTGGTTTGGTTTGAGAGGGACCTTGCACACCCTCCTGCTCCACCCCCTCCCACTGCCCCAGGCTGCTCCAAGCCCAATGTCCAGCCTGGCCTGGGGCACTGCCAGGGATCCAGGGGCAGCTCTGGGCACCTGTGCCAGGGAATTCCTGCCCACCCTGCCAGGGAAGGATTCCTGCCCAATCTCCCACTCAGCCCTGCCCTCTGTGTCCCTTGCCAAGGCACCTTTGCTCCTTGTCCCTTTGGTGCAGGCCTGGATCTGTTCCTCTCCATGATCCTTTTGCTGCAGCTCTGGAGGTAATTAACACTTCTTTGGAGCACAGAGGCTTCTTGAAGTGTTCACCATCTGGTCTCACTTACCACATTAATCACAGTCCAAGGAACAAACTCGTTTGGAGTTGAGGTTTCCCGAGTAACTGAATTTCTCTGTTTTAGATGCTATTATTGATAAGTCTGAAGTTTTGTGAGATGCCTTATGTTCCTGTCATTTCTTCAATGGAAGAAAGCAAATAAAGATAGTTCAAAAGCCCCAAATCTGCAAACAAAACTTGGACTCTTCTGATTTTGCAGCAAAGCTTGGGAACACAGGATGCTGCATTTCTGACAGTATTACAATTTAAACTTTCATGACCCAAACTGAAAACATACCTCTGGCAATATTTTAATATTGATAGGCAAAATTGTGATTCATCAACATCAAACTGTTTAATTCATTAGCCAACAACTTCTAGGCAGTGTGGGAATACATTTAAAAGAGAATGAGATGAGACCACATATTAATTATGCAGTCACTGCACAAATTGATAATTATATGTCACAAAGAGCTCCCTATGTATTAACACTTTAGAACCCGCTTCCTGCCCTGATTTGTAAGTTCTTTGGAGGTACATGGATGTGATGTATTTTTAAATCACCTTTTCTCAAACGTGGTAGGCAGAACCAAACATGAAAGACTGATGCAACCAACCCGAGGTTTTGGTGGAGGTGAAGTTCTGAAATTCTCTGATCCCTGTATGTGTGTGATTCCCATGCATAACTGTTGGTAAGGATTGTCATAAACAGTTTTGTGCCGTAAAATGATTTCATTGTCTTGTATAATTTTGGCCTTGACCACATGGACATGTTAATCCTCGTGTCTGTCCTTGGGACAGCGCTGCCTTCTGAAAGTCAGCTGGAGGAGCAGCAGCAGCTGTGGGATGTGGGGAGAGTGTGGGAGGGAATGCATGGAGAGGGCTGGGATACCCCAGCTAGGAAATGCACCATGGTGCCCACAGGGTTGGGCTCACGTTGCTGCAGCTCATCCCCTTCGAGCAGGACCACTTGGAGTGAACACCCTGAGCTTTTCCAGCGCTGTGCAGGAGCTGTGTGGGGCTGCAGGGCTGGGCTGCCCGGGCTCTGCTGCTCCCAGCAGCGTGGGGGCTGCGGCTGGGGCTGCTGCAGTGCTGGGGCTGCTGCAGTGCTGGGGTTTGTGCAGTGCTGGGGCTCCTGCAGTGCTGGGGCTGCTGCAGTGCTGGGGCTGCTGCAGTGTTGGGGCTGCTGCAGTGCTGGGGTTTGTGCAGTGCTGGGGCTGCTGCAGTGCTGGGGTTTGTGCAGTGCTGGGGTTTGTGCAGTGCTGGGGCTGCTGCAGTGCTGGGGTTTGTCCAGTGCTGGGGTTTGTCCAGTGCTGAGGTTTGTCCAGTGCTTCTCTGCACGCTGCACAAGGGAAGCCTTCAGTGGCACAAGGGAAGCCTTCAGCAGTCTCAAGAGCAGAGAGGTTTCTGCAGAACCTGCCACAGCCAGGTCCTACACAGAATGGTGGAATGGGAAGGGACCTTAAAGCTCTTCTCGTTCTACCCATGGGCAGGGACACCTTCCCCTAGACCAGGTTTCTCCAGCCTGGCCTTGGACAGCTGCAGGGATCCAGGGGCAGCCACAGCTACTCTGGGCACCCTGTGCCAGGGCCTCACCGCCCTCCCAGGGAAGAATTTCTTTCCAATCTCCCATTAACCCTGCCCTCCTGTCAGCCTGGTCCTCCTTGGGCCCTGTCCCTGCCCATGGGTGGGCACTGCCTGTAGAGCAGCCACGCTGTGCTTCCCTTGCTCTGGGCAGGGCAGGGCAGCCCCTGGGCACTCAGGCTGTGGCAGGGAATGGGAAACTCCACCTGTTTTCCATCAGGCCCCCTTGCTCCCAGCTCCCAGTGCTCAGATGAGGGGAATATCCAGGGACTATCCAGCAGCCTGCGTGCACTGATGGGATTTCCAGAGAGAATCCCACAGCCCTGCTCGCTGTGCCCCTGAAGCAGAGTCCCGTTTTCCTGGGAAGGAGCCACGTATGGCAAAACATCTTGGAATGGTGGGGAAACGCTGTCTGTCCCCAAGACTGAAGCTGTGGATTTGCCTTTGCCATATTGCTGATGTTTAATGTTTAATTGCTCTGCAATGTGGCAAAGCATGAAAAAATTCTAAATTTGTGCTGGAGCTATGAAAGCTGCTGGAAGTTCTCAAAGCTGGAAGCTGGAAGCCAGAACGAGCCGTGCAAGAGCCCAAGCTGAGGCAGCCACTTCTTAGGGTGCAGGACACAGAACTGGGCTGGAGCCTCCAGCAGTGCAGAGCTTCTGGGAGCAGAGCCCTCCCCAGGCTGCAGGGGCACACCAGGGTCAGACCCCCCTGCCTGACTGAGAGCTCTGGAGAGGGAACCGACCCTGAACAGCCACGGATCCCTCACCTCCCACATCACCCCCCCAGAGCCACCAAGGGTGGCTGCCAGCCTGAGAGGAACTCCAGCTCAGTAGCTTTCAGACCAA